>CAJNDV010011836.1:0-15349 GCA_905221635.1 Symbiodinium sp. CCMP2456
CATGGCAAGCGCGCGCTTCTCCTCGGCAGAGTAAACCTGGTTCTCCTGCAAACGGCGGGCTCGAAAATGCAAAGACTCTCTCTCTCTCTCTCTGTGTGTGTGTGTGTGTGTGTGTGTGCGTGTGGGTGTGGGTGTGGGTGTGGGTGTGGGTGTGGGTGTGGGTGTGGGTGTGTGTGTGTGTGTGTGTGTGTGTGTGTGTTTGTGTTTTTTGCATGTCGCTTGGGTCGTGCATGTGTGTGCACGTGCGTGCTCGTGCATGCACAAACGCGTGCGCGTGCACGTGGATGCCTGCCTGCAGGACAGTGCTTGAAAGGAAGCTGCGATACTGAATCGGACTGTGCACACGCTGTCTCATCAACCTTCTTTGCCTGTGTGTAACTTTGCTGCTGTCCTTTCGGATACGCACGGCATTCATTCGCCGGTGCCTGGATCCGCTCATGACCTCGAACGCCCCAGCTGCTTCTCTTTCCTTTTACTACAATGTGAATGCAGATCGGGGAGCAGGCATAACCCAGGTCTTCGAGGTTCTCAATCTGGTCGGCTGTGATGCCCACCTCTCCTCGACGAGGGATTCGCATGCCGCTCTTCACATACCTGGCGAAAGTTTCGGTGCGCCGAAGACAGAAACCTTCAGTCCCTCCGGGAGCCACACTCGGCCATGGCATCTCCCTCTCCCGGGAGCAGGTAGCCTGCAGCGAAGGCGCGCGAAGGCTCTTTTTCCTTGCATGCGCGAATGCAGAAGTCTCGGTGAAAAGGCTCGCATGCCTCCGTAGGAGCCCTTGCTCTGAGACATGTTGTTGAGGAGCTCCTTCGAAGGGAAGGAATTGGATCTGGGCACACTCCAACGAGCATCCCAGCCTGCTGTGTCGCCGGCATGGGCCCGAAGCCTTCATCCTCACCAGGGACATCTCTTTAGACGAGCTAGATCTTAAGAGCGGCACTAGTCCTCGGAGTCATAGTTGTAGCCTGCTTGAACTCATCTTCAGCATAGGGTTACTACATGTACTGCAACCGCACAAGCTGCACGGCCAGGAATAGCATCTTGCGATAACTGCAACTGCCGAAAGTCTACGGCGACTTTGATGTTTCGGCCTGCAGCATACTTGGAATCGCCAGCAGTGCTGGGACGAATTTCCACCCACTCTACCTGCAACACAAATTGAACACGACTCGATCGTCTGATCGTTCTGCAGTCGAAGCCACCATAGCACGCACCTGCTCCTCCATGACAGTTTCTCCGGAGCTGCTATCAGCATCCTCAGAGAGCACGTGCTTGTCCGAAAACTCACAGAAGCAAGACTGTCTGACAGGATCCTCGTCGCTAGAAGGTGAAGACGATGACGAAGATTCTTTCTTCTTCTTTTTCTTCTCCTGTGCTGCTGGAGATCAGGAAATCTACGAATCCTGGGCACTGCATGGCGGACATGCGCTGGCTGCCGCTTGTTGGAGTGAAGAGACGTCCTTCTTGTCTTTGCCCTTGGCTTTCTCCTTTTCCTTCTCCTGTCAAATCCGGACATTTTTTGCTGTCATAATATCATAAGTTTGTGCATTTCAGAGAAGCACAGGCAAGCATACCAGCCAGAGTCTTCAGGAAGCAGTTTAACGAAAAATCTAGCGGGCAGCAGCATTGCAACAGCACCAGCGAAGCTGTAAACCCTGTTGCAGCGGCAGTGGCAACATCGTTTGGACCACGTCGCTTGCCTTCTCTTTGACCTTTTTATCTTTGTGCTGCTGCTTGCGGTCTTCCTCCTCTTCCTCTTTCCTTTCGGCTTCCTCCTTCTTCTCTTTCTTGGACTTCTTGTCCTGCTTTTCGGCTGACTCCTCTGCGTCCTCCTTGCCCCCTTTCTTATCCTTTTTCCCCTTGTCCTTTTTGTCCTTCTTCTCTTTCTTGTCGTCCTCACAGGAACACCGATGAGGCAGACGGCACCAACATGGCGCTGTGGCCGCAGCGCCTTCTCCTCCGGCTCTGTGCCCTTCATCTCCTTGCCTTTCTCCTTCTCTATCTTCTTAAGCTCCTGAAAGATTAGCACAGATCGCATTTTCTAGCCCTGCTGCGACTCCCAGCATGACTGCACTCCAATCCTTGGCTTCCGTCTTCACTGCCTGCAACGAGGCGCCACCAATCTCTGGATAGTCTGCCCTGACTGCACGCCTTCTTGATGTTGTCTTGGAAGCGGTCATTGCGCTTCTGCTCTTCCTGATGTCAACTAAGCTGCGCCAAGGCAGTGCGAATAAGCCCACACGAGGTTCTGAAGCCGCTTAACCTTGACCCTCCAACAAAAACTATGAGCCATCCGAACCCCGTTGTGCAAGTTGATCGGTAATGCATGTTCCAACTTGTGCCGCTCTGTCGGCAAGCTGACTCACTTCGAATCGGAAGCATGCGGCCTCCTACGCACCACGTCAACAAGCTCTGTTGCATCAACAGACTTCGTTCATGTCCGAGGGTGGCCTTTGTCATCTGAGCTGGAGCCTGACTCACAAGGATCAATATCTGACTACCGGGGCCACAGCTGGAAGCATGTGCCTCCGCTTCCGGCTCCTTCTCCCGTTGCGGCGAGGGAGAGCGGGGGTACATCGTCCTAAGGGCCAGGGCTAAAACAAGGGGAAGAAATCTTCGTCTGGGTCGTCTGGGGCTGGCACAGGAAGGAGAAGAAAGCTTTGCTTCTCATCGCAGTGCGATCCAAGAGCCAGGCCTTGCCAGGGCGAAGTCCGACGTCTGCGTCTACGGTAAAGCCGCTCTGACCAGTGACTTCCTTGCCCTCCCAAGCTCCGTCAAAAATCCCGGAAAGGTCATCCCCAGCTGGTGCAGGGCTACCATGGGGCAATGCTGCTACAGCCAAGAGGGAGCGGTTGGGCAACTGCGACAAGGAGGGGGAGAGACGGAGAGAAAAGGAAAGTGAATGAAGACATATAGACTAACGCAGCAAACTAGCAAACGCTGACCGTACCATGGTAGACGTACGACTCTATGACATTGACAGTGTCGGGGCGGCCTCTTCGAAGTCAGCTCGCCAAGTATCAACCTCGCCTGCAGGGGGTCAGCACCCAGTACCAACCAAAGCTCAGCGCCACTTCGTGCCTTTGCCCTTGCCCTTCGATGCCCGTTCCGGCGAGCGCCTCAAGGGAAACGGAGCTGAGGGCCGGAGTCTCGGAGCGCACAGAGAGCGAGCGCGCGCGGAGCACGCAGCGCGCCCGCTCCTGACGGGCGACTCGGAGAGACGCTTGCTCTCCACCTGAACTCACTCCACTGCCACGCTCGAACTCTCGCGGGACCATCACGCGAAGATCACGCTAGATCAGGCACTCAACTTTAGGGCTCCGGCGGGTCGGTTCACGAAGCCTGCTCAGGGCAGGCACACTGACGCGCTCGCAGTGACTGACACACTGACAGTGCTGTCAAGTTGCGTGGGGGAGGTTCCGGGGATGGTGACGGCGTAACACTTACCTCGAAGGGTGGATTTTGTTCCATGCTTGCACGACAATCATAAACAAATAAAACCGACTGTGGCGGCCCGGGCTTCAGGCTTGCCGCACACCACGGGCTGGCCTCAACGTGAAATCGGCTACCAGCCAGGCGACAACGCAGCAATTCGCCGCCATGGGTGCTAGAGGTAACCGCGAGACCGGAAAACATAGAAGCATGTAATTGTTTCGTGACTTTGCTTCATCGGTGGACAGGCAGGCAATATAAGCTTGGCCCGGGGCTTGGGGGATGCCTTCCTGCCGCATAGGGAAATATGCAAGCACTGCCGCACTTCGGCACGTTTCTAGGACATCCCACACAAGCAGGCACCTGGCTCTCTTGTCTTCTGAGGAAGAGGATGAGGAAGACTGGCAGCCACAACAGCTCCCAGGGGCAGTGACTGTGGCAGTTTTGACCTTTTGATTGCGAGCTGCCCGCTGCCCTCATTGCCTGCTTTCGCTTTCTTGGCGCAGTCATGGAATTGCAAGAACCTGCTAGGGCGTAGAAGTACCGCAACACTGCAAGCTTGTCCTGATTGACGGTTCTGAGCCCCGGACACGGTCAGAATAGAACGATCAGCTAGCAGGCATCGATCATCGAGGCTTGAAAGTGCAGTCTCTGTGTTTGCACGCACTAGTGTTGGAAGTACACGTGACGTAAACAGGCTGCATCTGTGCCCAGTTTGCTTTGGGTGGTGTGGCTTTGTGAGTAATATCTTTGTGGCCGAAATGCGCGGGTCACTTTGGTTCAACGAACCAACAGTAAGAGCGTCAACGGAAGAAAAGCTTCTTCTACACTCATGCGACTTCGATGTGGTGTGTAACGCAAGATCGCAGGGCGGAAAAAAACAGGACTTCTGTCTGAACACACAATTCTCACATGATGGGTCTGGAAAGGATTCGCATGTTGTGGGAGCAATCCGTCTTGATGACCTAAACCCTAAGCTTTCCGTTTTGAACCATTGTTGAGAAATGTTATTGAATAGTGTATGATTATGCTAAGACTTCCAAGTAATTTAATCAAGCAAACACCTTACCAACTTACGGACAAAGGTCCCAAAGCGTCGAATCGGCCCTCAACTCGCTCTCCGTCAGGCACTCGGAGGGTCGGGAAGCTTTTTTGCCCGCCCTTTCCCTGCCAAACGCGGCACTTTTTCTCGTTCTCCATGCATGATGATTCCTGATCAGGCTTGCCCGATGTAACTACGTAAATTTGGATGCCTCTCCTGGATGCCATCTCCTTGGCGTCGTCCGCCAGCACGCACGCTTTGACCTCGAGAGATCCCCAGCAGCGAATGAGATTCGCCTTGGTGGACTCGCCTCGAGCAGCTCGCAATCAGAGCTGCCCTCCAGCGACGACGGCTCCGGGTTGGCAGATCGAAGTCGGACTCGCCGTAGAATCTACCGTAGAGTCCCAAAGACCTTCTCGAAATGCTGCAACAGGCCTTCGTGCTCCAGGAATCGGCAGGCCCCCACATTGCCCTTGGTGATGATGGTCAGCTGCGCTCCGGACACCTTTAGGCTCGAAAAGAAGCTGTTCAGCTGCCCCACACGCGCAGGTCCTGATTCAACATGCAACACTGTGGGCCGGAATCGGACAAACGCAGTCCACGGCATTCAAGAAAGCACAGACATCCGACCGAGAACCAGACACGGGGGGGCCACATTGAAAGTGACCGAGTCTGACCGAGTCTGTTCGCTCTGCGATTCTATCAAAAGATGACGGGGTGGCCAGACTTGCATATATGACATGTGTCCTCTGAGCTTGCTGCTCTCATGCTGCGAATTGGGCATGAATGCCAGATGGGCCCGATGGCCAGTGAACTAGATGACCAACGTGGCCGGAGGACATTTACTTTGTCTAGACTGGAACACACAGACTTGTCTCGCTACCGGCATCTCTTCTTAGGCCTCAGTCGCTCGACGATAGACAGTGTTGAAAGGCAGCACATGAGGCGACTTCATGCTTCAACACCTAAAGAAAGAGTGCAGCCATGCATGAAAACGTTGCCATCACAGTCTCAGAACTTGCACAACATCTGTCCTCCCAAAGCGCATGCCGTCCAAAACGAGCGCATTCTTCCTGTAGCACACAGAGCCACCGTGTCATTGCTGTCTTGGTAGGTGACCTGCGATGCATTTGGCATCTTCTGCCCGTGCTCCGACAGCGCGTGAGGCGCATCCACGCCCAGCTCCCACCCGGCGAGCTGCTCGAAGACGGGGATCAAGTGCACACTGCTCAACCTGCCCTGTGCTCTCTCCGGGCACTGTGCTGATGCCGTTGCCTTCAGTGCTGCAGCAGGTCTTGCAGCTGGCTCAAGTCGGCCTGACTTGAACACGCCACTGAAGCCTGCGCGCAGCGCAGATGGCACAGGTTCCTTGGCCGGCGATCCGCCTTTGCCTCCAGCTTTGCGGACGCCGCTGAAACCGTCTGACGAAGGTGGTGAGGGCGCTGCTTGCGGCCTTGCCACCACTTTCAACACTGCCTCGGCCTCCACAGCATGCAAGCCATCGCCCCAGCTTGGTTTCGAAGCTCCTTCAATTTGCTCTCCGCCATCCCACTTCTCTTGGACACGAAAACGCCACGGCAGATGCCCATAATGGATGCAATCTCCTTGCCGTCGTCCTCCACAAAGCACGCTTCGTCCACAGCCACGGACGCGAGACATCAAGCTGCGAATGAGATCCGCCTTGGGCTCGTGCAGCTCGCGCTCGCAATGCTGCATGCCTCTAGGCTCCAGAAGACGCAACAAGCCAGGATTGGAAAGCAGTGATTAGAAATCTAGGGCACATGACCAACTGCAGTCCCGAACATGCTGGAATCTGGTCGCTCTGCGACTTTATTACACAAGCTAGGCACGCAATTTCAGCGTCATGGTGAAGTCAAGCAGGCGATAAGACTGGCATAGTGACCTGTATCCTCTGAGTTCTGTGTTGTTGCCAGATGTCGCCAGACGGCCAGTGAGCAATACGACGAATGAGGCAAGGATACAGCCCTGAAATCCAGCCTCAGTCGTCGTGCTGGCACTGGCAGCTTTGCAGGAGAATGGTGACGAGGTGGTACAGCCGCTGCCACCACCTCAAGTCATAAACAACGGGCCCGACGGGCCCTCTGGCTCGCTTGGCAGGTCAAGCCTGAGGCTTCGGCGGAGGCATGGTCGAGGGCATGGTCGGCTCCGCAGCCGGAGGTGAGGGAGGCTCGGCTTCATCATGGTTAGTGAAGTTACCAACAAAACAGTTCTTGCTGGCATGCTTGCGTGCTTTGCGTGCTTGCGTTCGTGCGTGCTTGACTTCGTGCAGCACAACGAGCCTGGAGTCCTTGAAGCCCGGCAGGTATTTGTGATGCCAATTGGAGCAGCATTCTCAATGACAATGGCAATCGCGATAGCCATAGTACTTGTACAGTAACACTACTAGTGCTAATAACAGGAATGGTCATGGCAAGCTAAGGTAATGGCACAGCACAAGTAATTTTAGTAGTAATAGTAACCGCTTCCTGATTTGAGGTTTTGCCATGAAGCCCCTACTCTCTCGCTCGCAGATCTTCGCCTGCAGTATTCTTCAGCTTGGATAGGTCCCGTAAGCATTCCTGAGGTCCTAAGGATGTTCACTTCCCGTCCCCAATGCCGTCTTGGACCTATGAGGTTGGGTCACAAGATCTCTCCATTTCTCGTCGGACTCTTTGCAAGGTCGTCCTGTGCTGCGTGGCACATGCATCATCCAGGTGTGAAGTACGTAGCGAATCCATCAGAAGGACGCATGCAAAGGCCATCATTGCGAAAGAATCGGCTCATGTTTAACTTCGCCAAACCGAAGCAGTCCTCGAAGACATATGAAACTCCCATCGCGAAGGATGCGGCCATGTTCGTCTTTATTGCACCGGCTGTGAAAGTAGCAAACTGAAACACGGGGATCTTTAGAACCAGGGGCTATGATGCCAGAAGGAAGACAGTGGCATCAAGCCCCGAAATAGGATCAAAAGATCGCCGATGGACGAAGCAGCCAGCAAGTAGCAAGGTATGCTGCAAACTTGTTGCATCACCAGATACCGATTCAGCTCACAATTACGTGCTTTTCCCTGGAGCCCAGTAGTGAAGCTTGACCCAATCACATCAGAGGCGATGTCGGAGCCGGCATCTGCTTGGCACAGCCCAGCGCCAACAAGACTCCTTCCGTGGTCACCTCAATGCCTCAGTCCGAAGTGATGCTGACGGAGAAAAGTAGTACCGCAACGATGCCAATGGCCTTGAGTCCAGGCAGCTTGAGGGAATAAATCGCATCAAAGATGGCCAGCCAAAGCAATGCAAAGCGCATGACAATGAAAAATCGATAAGTTCATCCTGGAAACAGCCAAGGCCTGAAGTGTATGCTTTGGCTTTGAGGCTACGATGATGCCGTTTAGGACGCAGATGAGGTACTGCCGCGACGCCAACTTCTTGAACTCAACAGTGCCGTCGCGAAAAACAAGGTGTGCAGTCAAGAGTGTCGCAAGCACTGCTGGCAACGAAAAGGCTTCTTTGGCCAAGTGCCACAGACAGCTGCAGTCCGAAAGCTACGTTGCTGCTCAGTACAGGTACGCTCAGCAGCAACAAAGCTGCGGCATATGGCTTGCGTTTCAACTCTCTGATCGTCCAATCGCTCGAAGGCGCACCCAGGACGCTGCTGAGGCTCACAAGGCCAATCCCTAGGCCCTCGTCGCTCGCTTCGCTCTCACATCGGAGCTTCACTACAGCCGAGTCTGCCGTTGCCTTCCATATGGGCAGCTCAAACTTGCCCAAGTTTGATGCGATACCACCTGAGCGGTGTTGTTTATTCTGTTTCAATCCTAAGGACGCAAAAACCCCTTCCGCAAAACCCTTCCGCCACTGCTTCCACAGCCTTCCGCGCCTCGAAGCGTTGGCACTTTTCCGAGTCACTTCATGTCGTCCCTTCCGCGTGCCCTTCCGCGGACCGTTTTGCGAGCGAACCCTTCCGCAAGAGCATAAACCCCACTTGACGTATTACGTTAACTCCTTTCAGCGAATGCGGGCACCATATAGTTTATCTTGCAACAATTCCTGGGCATGCCTCGGGATTCCTGGAAGCAGACCTGAACCCCGGAAGAGTACAACATTAGCTGGTTCAAGCACTATTGTATGTTTCGGTCGAGACATGTCTTCTTTGGGCGCCGCGACTTACGTATTTGGTGCTTCCGCCCTTCTGCGGAGCAACGCCTTCCGCAGCCCTTCCGCGTCCTTCCGCGCGCACAGTCCCAGCAAGATTTCGAGATCAAGTGAAAGTTTTGTGTCCAGCTTTACACTTCCGTAAAAAGGCGGGCAAAAAACGCAGCTCACCTGGATCACCGTGGCTTTCGGGGTCTCAGCAGTGACATAGGCGCACTTCCTGCAGACGTGGCGGTTGGGATTTGGCGAGAGAGGGGATGGGCTCTCGCTAAGAGGGTGCAGCGTCCTGGCCGACTCTCCCGTGTCGGCGGCAGAGAGGCCCCGGTTCTCGTGGCCACCATGGCGGCTTGGCTCGCAGCCTCCGAGCTCTCGGCCTGAAGCGAAGCATCAAAGCAGCCGAAACGTTCTCCGCTCTCCCCTCTGCTTCGGCTCTCCCGCTCCCGCCTCCTTCTGGTCGGCGCTGTGGCACTTGTCGTAGAGCTCGTCGGGGATCGGCAGCTTGCTCGCCGGCCCCACTTCCGTGTCCTGCAGAAGCATCGATGCACAGACACATGGGCCACGGACAGGGTGGCAAGAGGCCGGGCAAGACGGAAAGGCCTCCATGCTGTCCGGGACTGAGCTGTCTGCAGCCTGCCGCGGCTCGCTCCGTCACACGCTGCCCTCCCCTCCTCTCCCTCTGACTCTGCGTTGCTGCATCCACCGGGCGCATGGCAGCCATGAGGATCGACGACAGGATGATGAAGACCTCCCGTCAAACAGTCGAGGGCAGGCTGCTCGCCCAACGGCTGAACACAATGAAGGGCCACGACTGTCTTTGTAGGCTTCCCACCCTCAAATGCGCAGTTCTTCTTCCGCAAATGGGCCGGAAGGGCAGCAGCAAGACACTGCTTCCCACATGTCCTTGGAGATCCGGAGACTTTGCGCTTCGACGGACAGCAGGGTTCGGTAGCATAGCTGAGGACACCGGCACGCACGAAAGAAACCACCGTTTTCTTCTGCCACCTGGCCTGCAAGCTGTCGGTTGGAGCCGTGAGGCGAAAGTCAAACAGCATCAGTCTTAGGACACTTGCGATTGTGGCGAAGTGCATCATGTTTGAAAGATCTAATGCCGATGTCACGAAGCATGCAAATATGCACGGAGGCGGCTTTTTTCATGCCCAGCCTTCTTGTGCACCTGCTCCACATACCAAAGGACTTCTGGCTCTGTCAGGGCCTTGGCTGGCTCTGATGCAGATGAGTAACAAACCCAGCTTTCATGGGATTGTCAACCGACTGGGCTGCCGCGCACGAGGTTCTTCCCAATTAGGAAGCATCTCAAAAAAAGGCCAGCCCCAATACATTTCCGCGTCATCTATAGCCAGCATGTTGACAAAGCTACAGGAGCACACGAGCCATACGCATCGGACTTCACGGAGAAATCTCGCATCCGGCAAGCAAGCTGCATCGATGGACACTGCGCAGGCACGATAGCCGGAGGATCATCTACCACGTGCTGGGCAAAAGATAAAGTCAGTCTTTTCGGATACAGCCATAATGTTGATAGCGGAGAGTAGAAAGGGCGGAGCACACAGCGAAAGCCACGCTGTCGCACAAGGATGCACAGGGCCATGTGCCATGTGTCATCATGCCGGCTGCCAGCAATTTGGAGCATGAGATGCCGAACAGTTCTCCATAGACGACTCAGAAGACTCAATACGACCTGCTTTGCCAGGCTTCCGGAAAGGCAGCTCTCCATCAGCACTCATTCGCGACAGCTCCTGACCTCAAATTTCTCCACCTAATTTGATTTCCTTCGGAAATGCATTTCTTGGGAACAGGTTGCAGGACAAAAATTTCAGCTTGTCGGGCAAATTCGATGCCAACATCCACAAACCTGTTCATGGACAATTCGCACCGGCTGCTGCTCCTGCACACAAACAATATGTTACGAAGACACAGCCGTGTCGCTAGCCACTGGATGCAGCAACCCATTTGCCAGGTGCAGCGAGGGGCTTTGGCGTGGTCTTCCCCCCGCAAGACGTAGCATTTATTTGCTAAGCTGACGCTTTTGGCTCATCTGGTTGCTTCATCGCGATGCTTTAAAGAGTGCATCTTTCTGCGTGGCCTAGGAAGGCCCTGCGCCCGCCGACACCAGCGCCGCCCAAGGCTGCGGCCGGCTCTGCGGGCGCGAGGGTTTTGGGGACCCAGGTTACACCGCCCAAAAAGGCCAATCATGGCCCGGCGGTAAAGCGGTTACACCGGTTACACTTTCACGGATTGTTTTCACCTGCTCCGCAGCTCCGTTCAGAGCGTGCGGTGAAAGTGACTCTGCAAAGTCGGGAAACATGTGCCCATGCCTTTGCTCAGCAGTCGAGCGGTCTCGGTGCTTTCGATCCCACCAGTGGTGCTGATTTCACAGACTGCTACCACATATCTTGTTGCACTACTGCCTAGCACAGCAGCCCCACGGCCCCACTCCCGTGCGCTCGAAAGCCGGTGGGCAACACCACCTAGCAAGAATAAGTCGAAGCGCCGCACATGCGGCGCACGCGCCTCAGAGCATGACTCGGCTCTGGCCTGGAGCCATCAAGACACCGATGGAGCCTCGGAGAAAAGTCAAAGGGGCCATGGGCACATCTTGGCACATCATGGCATCATCGTATCGCATCATCGCATCATCGCATCATCGCATCGCTCTACATCTTGCAACCAATTTCTTCAAGCATGTTGGACTTGTTCTTTGCAAGCCCAGAGTCAAGAGTGACATTGCACCGGGCACCGTCTCTCATGTGAGTTCACAGGCTTGTGCCGTGGAGGTGAGGGCTTTGCCCAAGTTCACAACGTTTACTCCGCCGAGTCCCAAGGCAATGACCAAATTGAGGGTGCTGCCTGTTAGAAAGAAACTGCTCAGCGACGCAATCATTGGAACAGCGGTGGAGACCCAATCCCACCAACTCATAGAGAGTCTTATCTCGTCCAATGCAGTAGCCAGGACTCCGTCGTTCCAGAGCTCGGCGGCAATCCGGAAGACGAAGCTCGCCGTTGCCTCCGTGTTTCTTAGGATCTTGTCGGGTCCACCGAGTTCGCTGACTACTACGTGCACCTTTGCCAGAAACGAAACATCCAGGCTCACTCGCTTTAGAAGCGCTTCGGCCGCAGAATGCGGGAGGCTTAGCCCGATGACGGATGTCACGAGATTCAGGACGGGCGGGACTGTCTCCAGCAGTGCTTCTTGGCAGTCAGAAAGCTCATGAGACCTCCCGGCGCTGTACGCAGCCAAGGCAAGGTCTTGCTCACGCGGCTCTGGCGCTTCGAATGGCTTGGCACCAGTCCATGCACTGAGAAGCACTTCTTGCGCGTGCCGAACGAGGAAGGGTGCCAGCTTGGGATACCATGTAGCAAGCAATGCCGTAGCTTCCCTGCAGTCTTGCTTTGAGATATTTAAACGCTTCACTAGCACAGAGCCCTGCAGCCATGAAGCTTTCGCGACATCGCTTGGAGTTATGCTACCATCGCCGTCAAGGTCAAGCTTTGGAAAAATACAGTCCCAAGCCTTTTCGTCTATTCCGCTTGAACCTCCCCACATCCCTGCACCACAAGCTCTCGCAGCATCCGCCAGGGTGAAGTCAAGATATGCAGAAAAGCTCGGGTTCTGCCTCCCTTGCACTTCCGCCGTCCTGCTAGTAAGCAGTTGCACGAAAGCTGAGTCATCATTCGCGGCTACGGGTGCCAGCTGGCGAACGACCAGGAATGCTAGCAGAATTATGGCCATCTTCCGCAAGCTCAAGGAGGGCAGTTTGAGTGAACAAAACACCTCTTAGACAAGCCTAGTTGTGCCGGTGTGGCTTTCTCGACTGTACCGCTCTGACATACAGGGTGACTCCAGGCATCTCCCTCGTGAGCCGCAATGGCCGCAGATCGTGAAAACCTGCAAGAAACTTGGAGAGGTTTCCAATCCTGCAATCCCGGGCCCGCACCGTCCGAGTTGCGGATGTCCGAGAACTCCTCGAAGTCAATCGATTCATCGCCGGGGCTTAACACCTCAAAGGCTACCAATGCTCTTGTTGAGTTATCAGAGACACGTCGGCTCGCGGTGAGAAACGAAGACCCGCCTCCTTGAGACCCTCCTCCTCGTTGGCGAACCCTTCCGTGGATGTGGTGATGCCTTTCCTCAAGTTCATCCACTCCACTTCGCTGTCCTGCGCTTCCTGCACTGGCTCCTGAGGTGGCTGGGAGGGTGAAGAAGGGGAAGAGGCCACTTGTGCCGTCGGCGACGTCTGTTCGTCGCGGGGCGTTCTAGGCGTGCGAGGGGTGAGCTGCTGCGGCAGGGCCATGCCAGGAACAGCGCCAAGGCCGGCAAGTCCGCCAGAGGGCGCAAAGATGGGGAGAGCGCTCGGCGACGAAGGGGGCTGACCGGGCTGCCCAGGTTCACGGCCGGGGAAGGCAAACACCGGCAGCTGCCCGCCAGAGCGGTTCTGAGGAAAGGCAAAGACCGGCAAATTTTGCGGGGCGGCGGCAGGCATCTGGACCGGGCTTGGGCTTACGCTCTGAGGCGGGTGGCCAAAGACGGGCACAGGTCTCATCGTTGGCGATGGTGCCGCCGGGTTTGAATGTGAGGATGACGTCTTCCTGGGCCTACTGCTGGACTGCGGCTGTGGAGACTGGGGGCGTGATGCTGTGGGAGGGCTCGGACCAACAGGGACGTTGATGACCATTGGTTGTGGGGGAAGCCTCGGATCACTTTGGGCAGCACTCGAAGGAGCACACTATGTTGCCCCAAGCTCCCTGCGTCATGACTGGTCGAAAAACCAGTGGTGCCTGCCCGAAACTACACTGGCCACCCACACGGCAAGCAATGTCGCACCTGCTGGATACAGCTCCAGTAGCATCTCTGCATGCTTCTCATCAAATCGCCCGGGAGGGCACGATCAGCCTGACCAGGCACTCTGAACAGCAGAAATCCGAAGAGGCGCAGATCACCAATGTCAGCCTTGAGGGGCACATATCTCCGGATCAAGTCGACTGCCTGTCATGCAACCCCTCCCAGGCTACACCCGACTTCCATGCTCCCTAAGACACAGTCCCTGCCTCTCACAACAATTCGGGCTGACGGGCTGAGACGATTCATGGCTCTAAGGACAGATCGGAAGTCGAGCTCCTTTGAAACAGACCCAGCTTGCCGGTCGTGCCTTCGCGGCCACGGTTTCCTCGTTCAGCCGACGCCGCACGTGCTGTGGGTTGGCCGACGGCTTGATCTGGAAGCACGACTGGAGAACACGGAGGCTCACTGTCTGCGATACTGAGCCACGAACATCCAAGTGGTAGGCAACTGCCACGTCACCTTGACCGTCAACGACTCGCCTGAGTGCCCCCGGTGTTCAAATCCAAGGAAAGCAAAGCCTGTCGGCCTGCACTGTCGCAGAGCACGAACCCCAAACCCATGACTCATGATGCCTTCCTCGGTCATGATGTCTTGTGGCCGCGTCTTGTGGCCGAACAGCTGTAGCGCAGGGACGTGGCAGGAGGGGTATGCGGCAGGGGTTGGCGTTGTCACCTTCCCCCAACTGCCGCTGAAGAGGACAAGAGAGTTAATTTGAGGTACAGAGTCACGAGGGGCGAGCACCGGTTCGAGGGCACCTTCATCGACTCGAGTCTGCATATCCTTGACCGGTGTCTTCGGGCAGCTGACTTTCATTCAACTTCAGAAGCCGGGACTGGACGGAGGGCAGTAGAAGTGACCTTGCAAAGGACTTGTGAATACATCCCGTGCTTAACGGCAGGTTGTCGACAGCCTTGATGCCTTCTCTCCTGGAAAGCCGAAACAAGCCCTCCTCAGTTACAACGTTACCGCCTGCACGCATGATGAGGAGGCTTTGGATGTCCACTAGAATTTCGCTGCGCATTGAATTGGTCTGATTCGAAGCCACCCACGCCACTTTCAGGACTGGCTCTCGCCAGGGCGTGCTGGCCAACAAAACATGCCCATCTCCATATCGTCTGACAAGCCAACTAGCTTCGGCCTTAATCCACAACTCGAGCTCGAAAAAACTTGGACCAGCATGGAGCACGCTTGTCGGCGGCTGCGCCGCTGGTATTCATGCGGCACTTCGATGCCATGACTAGCATCCGTTCGTTCCGACACGGCATGAGTGTGTGAGGAAGCCGGGAAGACTTTCTTGAAGAGTGAAGCCAGGTTTCAGCCCACCCTCGGACTGAAGGGTGTTGGATCTTGGCATGATTCGTCGGTAAAGCCCCATCTGTAGAAGATCAAAGCAAAGAAGAAAGAGGCGCGTACATTGCATGGTCAGGGCAGTCTATCGACATGAACTCTTGAAAGCTCAAGTCCTTACACTGTCCTTACTTGGGACTCGACTCTTTCACGAAGCCGCTGACCCAAGTTCCGCAGCTCAGATCCCAGTACCTGCACTGTCACAGACTTCCGAAACGCCAAACGATCTTGTTTCTACTCAAAGCAGCGGGCGAGATCTTGTCACCCGGGTTGAAGCCGGCACCCAAACTTGGATCCGGCCTAAACAAAACGAGTCACTTAAGTCACCCTGCTGTCCTCAGCAAGAAGTCTCACACTCGGCTGGGTAGGGGGCTGCAGCAGGAATGAATGGCAAGCCAGTTTCTCGAGGTACCTTCGGCGCTTCGTTGCAGATTCATCGCACCCAAACCGTGCAGCAAGCCTTTGCCAGAAGTTGATGACGACAGAGGTGCCTTTGCTTGCCCCCCCCCCCCCC
>CAJNDV010011836.1:15365-70205 GCA_905221635.1 Symbiodinium sp. CCMP2456
CAGATCGGAGCCGATTCCCAGCACTTTTTCACACCCTGTCAGGCAAGACAGCCTTTGCCGCAAAGCTCGATCGCCCGGCTCCCGACCTCCAACGTCTGACTAGCAGTCGGCCATTCCACCATTTCTGCTGAAGAGAGGACCTCGAGACGGGGCATCTGAGATCAGTCCTGGACGAGCTAGTGCGGAGTGACCATGGCTTGCACGATTTTTCTCCGGGAAGCAATGCTGAAGCACCAAAAGTCGATAATATGCTTCAGTCCAGGCAGCACACGACACGGCAGGAGATGAGCAATGAACGACGCACAAGCTGCTTCACTTCGACGGATCACCCATCGTGTCTGCACGGATTGCTCTTGTCTCGGTCCGGGAACCTCAGCACGGCAAGACTCCATAGCAATTGTGAGAAGAGCCGCGCTGATTTTGCACGACAAGGCCTGCATCTCTTGGATAGGTCCAGTACCTTGGTTCCGGCCAGATGCCAATTGGTGGTGTAGGCACTGCCATCGACAAGCACAACGCAAATATTGGAACTGATGCTGCTCTGCTGTCAACACGAAAGATGTGTAATTCTCTGTCATCGTTGGAACCAATAAAACACACGCGGGCTTGTGTCTACATATTTACTACGCGCACTCATGCAGTTGCGCGTATAGGAAGGGATCACGATCTCTCTCTCTCTCTCGCCGTCTCTGTTTCTGTCTCTCTTCCTTCCTTCCTTTCTTCCTTCCTTCCCCCCTTGCTTCCTACACCTTCCCTCCTTGCTTCCTGCTTTGGAGCAGAACCTAGCAAAATCGACGATGTAATACGTTGTGTTGAAGCACAGTTTCTGAGACTGAATGTCCCAAGACAGGAGAAGCTCCCCAAAACAACGTATCTTTGCAGTTCTATCTTCCCAAATCCACAACACTCCAGGCTTTTGAGTCCGGTCATCCAACATAGGTAACATAAGCAGCACCTGTAAAGTGACATCTAAAGACGAGCACATCGCCAGGGCATTCCGTACTGCTCCGGTTATAGATGGAAGCAGCACCATCAAGCAATGCTGTGTACTCTGTGAACTTGGAGACAGACTTTTCAGCATCCGTACAGAATGCATCTGACCCTAATCGAGAACCAAATAGAAAAACAGAAACAAGAGCTTGAATCTGGTTTTACCAAAACCAAACTATGGCTGTCAGTACTTGTTTGTCTCTTGGCTGTGCCTGGGCACTCTGAAGGTTTGGTCTGGGTGTGCCATGTGACATGAGAGAGGTGCCTGAGGGCAGACACAGACAAGAGAACTCCGGTGCATAGCGTCACAGCGTCACATCACATCAGCGAGCCGAAGCCGAAAGCCCGAAAAGCCCCCCGAATCCCAAACCGTGTGGCATGGGAAACCAGGCCAGCCCGCAGAGCGCCCACGGGATCAGGGCCACGGCTAAGAGGGCCTCAGCTCAGCGGAGCTCGTAGGTGACACTGAGAGTGAAATTCCCGTTTTGAGGGGCTGCCACCCTAAGCCCTAAGACGAGGTGCAGAGCGCAGCGCGTTGACCGACTGGTCGTGACCGGCTGCGGCCAGACCCCCAAGTTTGCAGCCGAACGCCTCAAAGTTTCCGCATCTCTGAAGGGCTCTGAGGCCGTTCTTCTGAGTGAGATCGGCACCTCGGAGATGAGGCCAACCAGAGGCGCCCCAAAAATGGACGAGATGATGCCCTCCAGGGCAATCCTTGGGATGTGCAACACCTTGCAAGATCTTACACGATGCGCAAGGGGAATTTCTGCTCGGAACTTAAGGCTGCCGCCACAATGCAAGGATCTGTGCCCTGTCGCGGCTGTCGCGGACGATCCTTCGCTCACGGAGCAACATGCAGATAGACCTTGCAATAGCGACGACGTCGACGATGACCACTGCGACGGTCTTGTGATTGCGACTGCACGCATGTCTGGGCTGAAGCGACACCTCCTACAACGGTGTGAGGAGACCGGGCTCCGGGCTCGCCGCAGATGGGTCTCAGAGCCGCTGCGGGCGTCCTCGGAGACCCCCCCGAGACATCTTCACTCGGAGCCTCTGTGCCCCAAGTGCCCCCCAAGTGGAGTCTTTTTTGAAGGGTCACCAACAGGAGGCAACGTGGAAGGCGAAGAAGAAGCCCACCACCAAACTGAACTTCGCGGGGCTGGTCATCACCTGCACGCGAGTCGAGCGAATCTCGCCAGGCAGCCGTGGGGCACGCAGGGACAGAAGCCTGTTGCTGGTAAGGCCCCTGCGGCTACAAAGAACAAAGAGCCCAGCAGGACGGAGAGCTGCGCAACGACACAGCGGCCCCCGTAAGGCCAGCAGCGATGGAAGCGGTCACCCAGCCAGCCACCGAGCAATCCGCCGACCATCCCGCCCAAGCCTCAAGGACAAGAGTGGTCCGGCAGCCGAACCCGAACCCGACTGCACCCCCCCAGTCCTCCGTAGAGCATGATCTCGCCGGCCCGGAAATCGTTGAAGCCACTAAGTTGAAAATACAGTGGCAGGAAGGCGAAACCGTTCCATGGAATTCCACCGGTCACACCTTGATCAAGCGATTAAATCAGACAAAGCAGGAGCCGTCGCTTTCCAGAGCGTGCAAAGCTTGGCCACCAGCCCTGGGAGACCATGATTACGAAGGACGGCTTTTGCATGACCAGCTGCACCACTCGGGCCTGCGGCTTAGAAATGCCCCCGACGTTTTATTCGTCAAATCTTTATCCCACACTTTCTCCATCTCTGCTCCTGCTCTTCCCACCAGGATCGGCCCTTGGTGTTCATTCCAGAAGCGGCCAACGTATCTGGAACGATTGTCACAACAGCGGCGACGGTGAAGAAGGAGGCGATGCCAATCAACGCGTATATGCATCCTCAAGTGGTGATGCCCGAGACTGCCCCTGTGCGGATGCTTGCTTTCTCACGGATTGCGCAGTGTGATGCTGGAGAATGCAAGTCACGCCAGCCATATACGCCAGCGATGAGCACCCTGGCAAAGCCGGTGGTAAGGAAGGTCACTCCAACACTCCTCGGGTCCGACTCCACATCGTGCAGCGGAGTCAGGCGCACTCTCACAAGAGATCAGTTCAGATTCAGAGCCGTGGAGATGGACTGCAGGAGCCCGAAGACCCAGCCCCGCTCGGCTTCGGGAACCAGGTCGCAAAGCATGGCTTGACCGATCGGCGCGACCACCTCAGCTGGACAGGGCAGGCCCATCCCTCGTGAACTCAAGACTCAAGCCATTTCCTCATGCTCTCCTGGCCAAGCTGAGTGTCCGCCAGGGCAGCGCCCATGACCAGCCGCAGCAAAAAGTGGACCATGTAGTTCGAGCCTCTGCTGGAAGTAAGGCTTTTCACCGCAACGCTGCGGCCGCTGGAAGACGGCAAGGACTGCTTCGGGAGCCGAGGTGCTCGTTGCAATCAACATCGTGACAAAGCCCCAAAGAAAGCAGCCTGGGGTCGTGCAAGGGTCGACCGAAACGAGCCGCCACTTGTCCTAGCCAAGGAGCCACCGGCGAGCAAGTCTCGTGGTGTGTAGAACTGCATCATGGAGCCCCACACGGGAAGAGCCAAGGAAAAGGCGATGCTCCTTGATGGATGGATCGCAATTGGAGTCTTGAAGTGCTTGGCTTAGCTTGTCTGGACCAATGACATCTTATCTTCGAAACGCAAGTGGGCATCTGAGCGAAGTTGAGCATGGCAAGCTGCGTTGGACCCACCTCAACATCAAGTCCGGCTATGCCCTTCGCATATGTCGGCTCTGAGAAAGTGAAGGCTCCCACTTTGGGGCTTTTCGGGGTCTCAGCTCCGGCCTGGAGCTGGTCGGCGAGAGCACCGAAGGTGGCCGGCAGCAGAGCCTCCGAACAAGCGGACACGTTGCGACTGAGACGAGCAAGTCGTTTCACAGGCTAGTCATGCCTCATGACTAGTCCACATGTCAGGCATCGCTTTGGAAGAGTTTGAGGGGTTTGTTTGAGGGGCTTGCCGGGACTGGTCAAGACTTGCCGGCCAGCTGAGCAGATCGAATCCTTCAATGCTCTGACGGTTGGTCTTTTCTAGCTGCGGCCTTGTCCGCAGCATCGATGGCACAGGCCTGGGTCGGTGCTACGGCTCAGCTTCCTTCGGCTGAAGATGCTGAGGACCCAGCAAGGATCACGACCTTGATACAATCCGACTGTGTGAAGGCTCTCTGTCACGTGAGTCCGCAGTTCTCCAGACCCCAGAGCCATTCTGTCCGAGGGGCATTTCGAACCTTGACCGAAACAGAAGGAGAACTTGCGATTGTCGGCATGGCATCTCACTAGCTGTCAGACTGCTGTCACTCTCATCGGAGCCGAAGCAGCTGGCGGCCATGCAGCGATACGAGCGACAGCGGGCCGGCGTGATCTCTGCTTCCCGAACCTTCCCCTGCAAATCTCTGGGGCTCCGAGCCGCTCTGGCTGCCGTCGTCGCACTCCAACTCGCCTCGGTCGGAGCACGACATCCCGGTTGCCTGCAGTGCCTTACAGCCTTACAACACAAGCTCTTTCTGCTGCTGTTCGTGGAGAAGCTTCGTCGTCGCCCGGAGGGTTCTGTTGCTGGTTGACTTGGGCCCAGGGGCTGGGACACAAGTGGTACAGTAGGGAGCGGTGAACCTGAACAAAACCCACGGCCAACAAAACTGCTCGTCTGAAGCTTTCAACCTTGATGCTTCTGGCTGTTCGGCAGAGATGCCACCAAGGACCTCGAAGATACCCACACCACAACTCAAACCCCAAACCGAAGGCAAGCTCCAGTACTTCGTTGATCATACATGTTGCTTTGCCGTTTCTGCGCGTCCACTTACAATTCCTCGACAAGCAAAACACCCTGTAGAGTGGCCACAGGGCGATGAGTTACACCACTAGATGTCGATGCAGTCGAGCTCAAAGCATTCATGATATGCATGTGTCAGATTCGTCAGCAGTGGAGAGGCGCAGCAACGTAGAACTCCCATGATGCAGCCCAATTCAAGAACTACCACACAGTGCACACTCTACTGCAGGCCTGGTTCTTGCGCATGTCTGACAGAACCAAAGCCATCAAGTCGACACGCAGAGCTCCGCGAAGCTCCTCCTGAGCTGCGTGCCACGGTAAATGCGGAAAGCCTGTAAGGGCCCTTGGGCATGCAGTAGCCGTTGAAGCCGTTAAGTCTTAAACAGTCTTAAACACTACCTTTGCCCTGCAAGGAGCTGGGCTCTGCCAGATCTCCACGGCCTCGTGCGGCTCAAAGTTGCACACGTCGCCATCGCGTTCGACTTCACCTTTACAGGCGGCTTCACACTACAATCCAGCAAAAAATGCCGGGAGTTCATGCAAGCGGAAGCGCCTACCAGCGTCAGCTGCCGCCCCAAGCGCTCGACCATGATTACACTTTCCTTGGCTGCCAGTGCCACTGCTTCCGAGCACAATGGGCCCGCACCAGAAGAGAACGAGCTTCGGCTTCCCACAAGCCTTGCTCCCGTCGCGTGCTTTCCAACGTGGGTATGCGCCAAAGCGCTTGGGCCTGCAAAGGACACGACGGTCACTACGAGTACAGGACTTCTGCCCTCCTCGCCTTCTCAGGCCAAAGGCTCGCGAGCTGTCCTGCTTCGGCGGAGGATGCCAGCACCTCTCGAGGCTTGCCAGTCCTTAGAGGTGCCAGGACAACTGCCTTGCATTGCCTTGCGGTCACTGGACTTCTTGCTGCCAAGAAGCACAACGAGAACATGGCCCATGAAGCCACCCGCATTGCCGATCTCGGCCAGTCGCCCTGACCCACGCATCAGCAGCACGTCACCTGCACACGAAAGAGATCAAACGCGCTGTGGCAACTGCATGCAACTGCTGCCCTTCCACCACTTGAACTCGCATAGACTGCGGCATGCAGATCAAAGAGGATCCTGGCAGCGGGGCTTCTGTGGGCACCAGCCGCACCTGGTGCAACCAGGAGGTCCAGGCAAGCCCCTGAAAGCGAGAGCTCCATCTTCGGCGGTGCAAGGACTTGAGTCATCTGCCTGGATAGGAAGGCAGATGCAACCGGTCCCTTAACTTAAGCAATGCCGTCGTACGTCGCAAATCCCAAGTCGAGGCGCACAACCGGCTGAAGTGTCGGAGATGGGGGAGCTCCTGTCAATTTTGAACTCGTCCGGGTACTATGTCTATGTGGGACTCAGACAGGAAAGAATTACTTCATGAGGTTCGGGTGCTTGACATAGGATGTGCACTTGAGACCGGCATATGAACAACAAATCATCTCCTGAAGGCTGTGCAGGCGGCCTTGCTCCATGTTGTGAACACGCCCAACATGGCGATGGTTGGCTGAGGAAGGAACGATAGCTGTGCCATAGATGCTGGCGACGTCGCAACCTCAATGACGAGGGAAACAGCATGTGCCTTCAGCTGGTGACACACGCGCTGGCAGGGAGCCCGGTGGATATGAGATTCATCATCAGTGGACGCTGTGTGCTGCCTGCCAAGGCATGCATTGCCTCATTATCCGAACATGCTGGCTGTTCAAGTGTGTGCCTGACCACCAGATCGGACGCTTTCCTGGTAACCCCATCCTGATGAGTACAGCGCAAAACGTCCCCATCGGCGCCGAAAACCCTCACAGGCCCTGGCTGGTATGGCTGGGGCATCCTCCAACTTGTCTGGCCTTTGTGCTGAGAAACCCAGGCTCTCTGGCCTTCACTGCGCTGCACAGAACAACTTAGATGGCCGCTGCATCTCTTGGCCTGACACCAGTGCGAGAAGAAGAAGCAAGTCGCAAAGCCCGAAGTTCGAAGCCGAACGCTTCTGCCACTTCTGCTTCTGCGCTCGTCTGCGCCTGTGGGCTCCGCTCGGGCTCGGCCTGCGCTCTTCCAGGCTCGCACGATCTCGCACGCTCGCCTCCGAGCTCGAGCTGGGACCCGGGCAGATGCTCTCCCTGAGCTTGTCGCCCCGCTGCGTCGCCTCGCACAAGGCTCCCATTCCCATGCTCCACGAGGTTTGGCAGCTCCATCTCCACTCATCTCCGCTCCGCTCCGAGGTGGCTGCTGGGGGCGACGAGAAGTGATCCGAGGCGCTCAAGGAGTTCGCTGACCTGCGCTTTGAAGCGTTAAAGGGATGCCGAATAGGCGCCTGGCGAGACCGAGGCAGCGGCACGCTACCTCCTGGGCTGTGGCTCAAAGGGAGGTCGGTGGAGGCTCCTGTCGCAGGACGCCAAATGTGCAGCCGGAACGCAGACGCAGACGGATGCAGTCGGATGCGGTTGGAGTCGGAAGCCTGCAGCATCCTCGGTCTCTTCCTCTCCTTGAGCATCTGCGCCAGACCGGACCGGAGACCTGCCAAAGCCAACTCCACTCGGCCCTCGACCACGAGACGAAGAAAAGCCAACATGTTACGTAGCATCCGAGGTCCGCGCATATCTTCGTCACTGGCACCTGCCTTCCAGTATGTACCTTGCCACCACTCCCACTGAAATCACTGAAACAGCACCCCCGCATGGAAGCATCGGCAACGCTGTCATCTTCAGTCATTATCATTAGCTACCCGAAAATAAAACGTATCCTTTTCATAGATCCCGAGCCTGGGAAGGTGCGGATAAAGATCTCCTCCCTCGACAGGAGGTTCATTGACAGCTCCTGGCAATGCGCATGCCGGGAGCGCAGCTTCATACCGCACCTGCCGCTGGGCACGAGAGGGAGAAGACGGGGATCGAAGAGGTGAAGACAACTGGTGAATGTCAGTGGCAGCCCGGTGCTGGGTCCTCTTCGCAGTCCTCTGTGGAAGCTTTGCGACGGCCTCGTCAGGAGCACCACAGCATCCGAGTCGGATCTAAGATGTGAGGAAGCGCTTCCATTAGCCCCATATCTTGCTAAAGCATTCTGCAGGCCAGGCCTGCACAAACTGGAGGCATTGACAGCAGGCTGGAGTTCTCGCACGCCGGCAGGGTGTCGACGTCACCACAGAGCTGATCAAGGATGGCAGAGCTTTGTTTTGCCGGGAATGGAATTGGCTTGAGAGCGAAGGTTTGAGATGCCAGCAAGGCCGGGGACGCGCCTGGTTTGGAGGCTGAGGGTTGACCTTGACACGGTTCGCCTCTGCAGTGAAAAAAGGCGGAAACTCTGACGGCAGTGAGACTTCCGGCCGGCCTGCGGGCCCGAGGTGAGGTGCTTCGGTGACTTCGGGTCCTCCTTGGACATGCCCTTAGCAAACACCAATCGGGACTCGAAAGACGGCCCAAGCACATCCTCTTGGTGCTGCGCCGCTGGCCCCCCTGGATAGGGCATGGCTCCCCACCCCTCCCGTTCCCGAGGATGTCACAGCCTTGTGTTTTCTTCGATAGGTCTTGATCAGCCTGAGTGAAATGCGGTCTGCGTCGTTGCTGGTTGTTGTAGGGCATTGTAGGGCTGTATTGGTAACGCCACGACGAATGAACGATACCTGCTTCGATTGAATGTAGTTACATGATACGAAAGTTAGCCACTCAAGCCGAGCCCGAAAAAGTCAGATATCACACTCGTTCCAAGGTGATCGCCACAAACATGCCTCTGCTGAACACTTCTTTTCAAGCCCCTTCTGTCTTGAAAGTAACAGATACCGAAAGTAGATATCGAAAGTGTCTTCATCCCACTGTTTTCACACACAGCTTGACTCGTCCACATCTGGTGGATCAGATGTGTTGTCCAACATGGCCGTCAATGTGCGTCCCAGAATGTTCAGTGACCTTATTCGTGCAAAACTCCCGGCTCTTCCGACATGGTAAAACACGCACTGCTGCAGTAAACGCATCACCCTCGGTGTCGGGAAAGTGGCAGCGGCAGGCTTGCCTCATTCCATCGCAGCATCAGCCTGCCTGAGCGCTAGCCATACTGACATCTCAGATGTAAATGCACTGCACGGTGCACAGTGACGGAAGTACGTCCAGAAGCGCGGCCAAGCGGCTCGTCGCATCGAAATCTGCAGTTCGAAGCGAAGCCATCAGGCGGGCAAGGCTGGGAAAGGTCGTCACATACGGCCTGCAGACACAACTCGAGGACACCACGGACAAAAAGCACTTTTCGCAGCCCCCGCCAGCGAGCAAAATCCGTCAGGCCGTATAACCTCGCAACACGTGCAGGCAGATGCAGGCAGCACTCGGCTTTCAAAAACAAATCCTTCAAAGGGCTTCGACAAGGGGCGAGAGAAGATGTGCCATGGTAGAGTTCTCCCCGAACCACGGCCAGTCCAAGGTAACGTTGGAATCAGATGGCAAGGCTACGGAGGAACCCTCCTCTCGAGCCTGCCACCACCCAAAATCAGTGTACTCCAGCATTCCTCGAGAACTGCCACCAAGGTTTGTACTACCGACAGTGTACCCGACCGAATGCTAGATCAAGTTCACATTCAAATCTGTTTCTGAGGGTCTCTTGATGATCGACACCACCCAGGCTTTGTCAGGCAGAAAGGTCGGAACTCCAATGGCGTAAAGCTCACTGAACAGCAGCATTCCCATATCCCAAGGAAAGTACACGGCTGCCCGGAAACGGCGGAGCTCGTGGTAGCTGAAAGGTCTGGCTATCCCAGCCACGGTCTCTGATGCTTCGCGACTGAGGCCAAGGAATACCTTTGCTGGAGTGAAGCAAATGTTTCAAAGTCCAAAAATGTGCAAATATACAAGCTTTTCACACCGCAAGTGTCACCGGGTGACAAGCCGTAAAGAAGTATCAGGCCGCAGCATGTCCTGTGCGAAGGCCTCCATCAGATGGACCATTGCTCCAGCACCGTCCCTGGCCCAGCCAGCCATTCTTCCGAGCAAGACTCTTGGATTCCGCGTGTCGGGGTCATACGTGGAGGTCCGAGCATACAAGGAGTGGGGCCTTAGGCAGAGAGGCCTCTGCCCAGTCTGGCGCTGCACCTGCCGTGCCAGGAACTCGCTGTACGCGACAAGTCTGGAACGTCTCGCATTCGCCACCTGCACCTCTCGCAGCTGCACGAGCAGCAGGTGTCGGAAGGCTTCTGGCGTGGCACCGACCAGCGGGAAGGCTTGGTAGAGCAACATGGGCTGGCTGGTGAGGCTGCGAAGGAAGGAGCACAAGGCCATCGGCTGCGCACAGAGAAAAAGATCCGGGTCTCCGAAACTGGGATCTCTCAAGCCTGCATGCAGCAAGTTGAGGAGATGCTGAGGTTCCCAACTTGGGCGATACATCTGCTGGACCAGAAGACGCACCGCAGCGTCAATGTGACGATTTTCTTCACAATGGCCAAATGACTCGCACATGATCTCTGGAAAGGGGTACGTGGTGCCCAACACGGTAGAAGCCAGTGGCACTCCTGCCTGAGCAAAGCATGCCTCGACCATGGACAAAGGCTCCATGTTGCTGCCCATGTGAGAGCCGATAACAACCATGCGAAAAGTCTTTGTGCCGAACCTCGTCTTGACAGCATGCAAGGGAGTCGTCAGATCTCTTGCTGAGAGATCCAGGTGCTGGAGCACGAGCTTTGATGGAGGTGTCGGCATGGAAATACCCTCCGATGCCAGACCATGCAACAGACGAAGTTTCGGGAGCCCGACAGCTGGGCACGAGGACGCGGACAGGCCGGACTCACTGCAAGCGGTCCACTGATCCTGAACCAGCCTCACGTCCAGAAGATGCAGCGGCCAGCGCGAGCTCTGGGAGAATTCCAAGGGACCCCAGTTCTCTCGAGTGTCCATGTTCACAAGAGGACCCCGCGTGATGCGCTTCAGGCATCGCTCAACTCTGAGCGAGGAAGCCTCTGACGAGATATCGAAGCAGTGCCAGAAGTTGGCAGTCATGACCCCATAGATGCAGGAAGTCTCCGGCGCCGGTGCTCTGCCAGTCCTTTTCAGCCATGGCGATCAAGGTCGTTGCAATCTGGCAGCTAGCTGTTAGATGCTGCTAGCCTAAGGAGCAACCGGCTGAACCTGCATGATCCTGCACCATGAGAATTTCACAGGAGAGAGAAATGCTGTGCTTTCGCTGTCCGAGGCTCAGTGGTGCGGAGAGCTCTTGCCGCGCCCTCAGCAGTGCCAAGGGTGTCCAAATCCGCAGCAGACGCCGGACCACGAGGAGCAGCGAGGAAGGCACCTTCACACCTCAGAGCTGCAGAACCCAAGTTGGCCAAGGGAAAGCGGCTCCCGAAAGCTGGTTGGGGCTCTGGCCGGCAAGGTTCAGGTGCTCTTGCGTGAGTTGCCGCAGTTCGGTCCACGGGGACACACCATCAGCTACCTGTGCGGAGCTATGGGCTCCCGCGAACTCAGAGGACACTTGGTTTCAGTTTGTTGAGACGAGGACGAGCAACAGTGTCAACAGATCATCAGAATGCTTACAACAGGGCTGTGATCCGCGTGCTGGCACTGGAGCGGCCTCACAGTCCAAATGTTTCGTGATGAGGTCCATGTGATGCAGATGATCCCCCTGTCTCCAGCAGCAATGCTTCCGTCAGCTCCGTTCCGCCATGGCCCGCCACGCGCAGAAAACGTGCCACTCATGCCCTGTGAGCCGTCTGCAGGTGCACCACAAGGTTCATCACACCCGCACAGCTTGTTAATTTCTCTGGGCAGTACTGTCTCATGTCTATGTCTGCGGGCGACCTTTTCTTCTGCAAACATGGGGTTGCCATGCTCGTGATCTGGCACCAGCTTCAGTGGGATGTCGCGGGCAAGAGGCATTCCAATCCAGTTTAGCCGAGAATGCTCCTCAAAGGCAGCAAAGCAGAAAGCCGCTCTCAGAGGGGATCGCTCCATCCGAGCCTTGCCGTGCTTCAGGCGCAGTGACACCGGCAGGCGCATGTCGTCTTCTCGGCTGGGTGGGTCGACCTCCTCACCAAAGACCTGAGACACGAACGAGCTGCAGCCCAGGCCTAGTCGAACCCGGCAGAACTCATCTCGCCAGGCGGCCACATGCCAGAGGAACTCGAAACCGTAGCACTGCGTACTCCGCTTTGTGCCCTCCACGCCGCATAGATCCACATCGCGCGAGCCATCAACCAAGCTCAACATACGGGAAAAGAAGTCCTGCGATAGGGGGCAGTCTTCACAGACTTCGAAGTCACAGGCTCTCAGTGCAGAGCTCCAGGCTGCGCTGCTGGACCGTCTCCCGGGACACTGCAAACTGGGCACAGCAGTAGGGCCCTGCAGGCGCCAGAGGGCGAGACAGGGCACACCACACCTACGACAGCAAGACATGGCCTACAAGGGCTGTGAGGTTCTCACCGAAGATCTCTTCGTGAACCGCTTGCAGGCATGGTGTGAGCGTCCGCACGTGGCGAGGACCATTCAAGGGAAGAAAGCCAACATCATAGGTGCCGGCCGCGATGCTCCTCAGCACCAAGTCCATGAAGTCCATGTGCAAGTGATCCATCGGATCACTCTGGAGGAAAATCATAAAGTCCGCCAGTTGCTGGTAGTTTGCAAGGATATGGGTCAAGTACGCCGAGCACTCGTCGCCTCGGGCTGCTCCTGCAAGAGGAAACTGCAGCGACTGTGATCTCGTTTTCTCTCGGGGTTTAGGGGGAGAGCGGGGAGGTAAAAACACAACTTCACAGCTCGGTTCTCGCATTCGCAGCGCAGTCGTATTGGTTCCTGCATTGGGGAGAAGTGATCCAAGCGAGTTTAGCCTCAACTCTGGAGGTAGGAACCGGCTCAAAGAACTTCCTCGAACTGTGCAGCCGAGGCTTGCTGCCAAGAAGAGTTGGCTTCCAGACTGGGAACATCTGACTTCAATCACATGGGAAGGGAATGGGGCGCATCGCCCTTTTGGGCCCCGTTTCAAGCTGGAACGGGCCTGAACCTGAGGGCCAGAGGAAAAGCCAAAGCAGAATCGACTTTGGGCCACCGAGCCTATGTCTGGCCGCGCGATCACACGCACTGCTTGAAACGGCCCAGCTGCGAAGGAAGCCGGGTCCGTCCAAGCCCCGCACTTCTCGTAAAGGAAGAGCCTGCAGCTGGGAATCTTCCACGAAAACAAACAAGCGACGCAAGTTCCGGCCTGGAGCCTGGAGGCATCTTTGTGAGCTTGGTGTGTAGCCAATCCAGCGGCTCTCTGCAGTGCGCTACCACAAAGTCCAGCCTGTTGGAATTGAATAAGGCCGCAACTGAATCACTGCCGAGGGCAGCGGCCGTAACGTTCGGGATCTCTAGCTACTGGAACGTATGTCCCTCCATCCCAACTGTACCCTGCAGAATCTGCAGCCAAAGATCCTTGCAGAACTGGCAGCGGGACCGTCCCAACATGCTGTGTTGAAGCTGCCCGCCGACGGCAGAGAGGTTCCTCGCGTCAGCGGAGGTCAGCGGAGTTCGCATCGGGCAGGCAAGACTGACTTTCGCCTTTCGCCCCTTCGAGCCTGTGACCCCTGAAAGCGCGGTGGCACAGGCTGAGGGCGCGCCGCCGAGCGTTGCTTGTGCAAGCACTGCTGGCACTGCGTCGCTGAGCCTGTCTTGGGCTGCCTGACTCGAACTGCGCCGCAGATTGTGGAGTCCAAGAGTGCGAGAGAGCGAGCGAGAGCAGCGAGAGCAGCGAGAGCGGGAGCATCGCTTGGCCTGCACCCGCTTCAGAGCTTTGCGCAGCGGCCAAGCAGCTGGTGCCGATGCCATGAGGTGTTGCTGGAATGGTGAGGCCTGTGAAGCACGGTGGTCCAACACCAGAAGCGACCAAAGAATTCCCTCTTTTCAGTCTCTACCGGCCTCCTTTGCGAGCCGAAGGCCCACATCGTGCAGGGAGCGTCCTGCCACTGCAGATGCGCCTGCAGATGTCTGCAACACATGAAAGGACCCGCCTTCTTCGGAGATGGCCTGTGCAAAGTCGTACATCACATCATCGCCAGGGTTTCTGAGAAGCGCGAAGGCCCGGTCCAAGTCATACCATGGCGGCGCTTGCAGCTGGACCTCGCTCACAAGCCTCGATGGCGGGGGTGGCAAGGTAAGACTTAAACACTCTTTAGCCATATGGGTGCAGAGTTTGCCCAGGCAAGAATGCCTCAGTTTGGGCAACAGCCTCCGCCTCTCTCGCTGCTACTAGTATCTTCTTTCCGAATGTTACCGGGGTACCGAAATAACAGTCTCTCGTTGCCGCGCGTTCTCGGAGTTTTTCCAAACTCGAGATCCTATGAAGGACATTGAACGGCGAACAAACATTCGGACCCGACAGCCAGAATGCATACAGTGCATAGTCCCCAGATGCCACACAAGCAACAACCACAGACTACATGGCACGACAAGCCAAACAGCAAGACAGGACAGGACAGGACACGACAGGGCGAAAGGAAGAACGGGCTGGCCAGAAGTCGACAGGAATCGAATCTGTCAGGGCAAGGAAAACTTTCCTGTCGAGCAGCAGCAGAGCAAGGATTAGTGGATTCGGGCAATCAGCATCCACTAAGCCCTGCTTGTAGTCCTGCAAGGAAACCCTCTCTACAGCGCGTCATACTTGCTGCATCCACACAGTCCTGGTGGAGCCGCATCAAGAAGAAGGCCTGCTTGCGACGCACCGAAGCACCGACTCGCTCAATGCCAACAGCCGCATTCAAACGAAGGCTGTCTGCCGCTGCCAGCCTCCAACAATGGTGGTCGGCCCCCAGAATTGTAGTGACTATCCAGCTTTCTCTGAAATCCAGCGATGGAGAAAACGTACTCCTTAGGATGTTGCAGGAGTCGTCACTGCGAGCCAGGTCGGTGTCTGCTTGAGGTCAAGCATCAGGACAGTTCGGCGCTGCGTTCGGGTCCGTCTGGCTGTACCTGAGTGGCTCCGTTTGACAGCCATGCTGCTCAGCCCCAGTCTGTTGCAAAAAGCTGCTTAAAAAGGTTTCTAGGTGCTCCAGCTTGCTCGCACCAGCTGAATTGTATCTCGGAGAAGCAACTCATGCAATGAATGCCTCGCCATAGGTCCAGTAGGAGCAGCGCGCCTTATGACGAGAGCCATAGAATCGACTACATTAGCAAAAAGACCTTGACAGACGGGCTGGATCTTTGAGTCCCAAAACTGTGGGAAACTCGGCATCCCACGTCTCCAGATTATCATGTAAGAGAAACAGAGAAGCATTGACAAGTGCCAAATGAGGAGCTCCATCGGATCCATGTCATGATGACAGCCACCGCCCATGATGCAAAGCATCAAGCGAGAACACCGTGCATGTGATCATTGCAGCGGGCTCTGAGGTCTTAGCTCACTTCTGTGCTTTGTCCTACATCATTGTGCTGCTACATAGCTACATGCGTGATGTTGCAGTAGCCTAGCGGGAAGCAAGTTGCCAAGAATTGCCAACCGGCCAGAAACATCTTGGAACTGTTGCTGCGGCAAAACTGCAGGTTCGTGCTCGGCATTTGACATTTTAGTTCGCATTTTTTTTCTTCAGCCGGCCGTCAGGACGCGCCAAGCCTCCTCCGCCGTCAGCGCCTGCTCGGGGAAAGGTGCATTCGGGAGAGCTTGCGGCTAGAGAGGCCGGAGTGGGGTAGGCGTGGTTTGTGGCAGGAAAGCAAGGAGCGGGAGGAGCGGCCGCTAACGAACACAGCAAGCTAAGTAAGAGCAGATTTGGCATGTGACATGATGACCTGCAACATGGCTAGCAGATGTTAGCAGTTCCGCCAGTGGATTCGCTCCTCGTCCTGCCAGCTCAACTTCATTAGCCGGATCACCTCGTCCCGCTGCATGATTTTCCTTGAAGCTGCATGTGAGCTTTGCCGCTAGAGATTTCAGACGAGCCTGCTGTTCGACTCTATTGCGAGCTGGGTGTCAGGATCTTCTTGCGCCCTTGGAGGAACCGAGAGAAGTCGGAGCCCAGCAAGTCAGCTACCAGTTGAAGCTCGGAGTAGCCTGGGACCTGGAGTCATCACCGTGCTTTTCGTTGCATCATGTTGCAAGCACAGGCCTCGTCCTCCACAGCTGCAAGATTTGCTGCTTGAAGGCTTTGGCGCACCATGGCTTGTGCAGATGTCAGCAGCGCAATCACGCTTGACACGTCCTCTCCGTCCAGGACCCAGGTTTCCATCTGAGGACTCGGGTCCGGGACTCGTGGATCTTTCAGCCCAGCCAGCACTTCTCGGAAATCGTCTGAGCCAGTGCCCCCACGGCCCCCACCCACGCCTGCAGCTCCCGCGAAGGTCTCCAATAAACGGCCACCAACGCCGACAACTCGCCCAACACCAGCTGCTAGATCCACCTTTGGCGGCTTTGACAGCGGTTCGTTGGCAGCCTCCAGGTGCCTTCGCACGAGCTCCTTGCAGAAAAAGCCGAGGAGCAGCAGGACGCTCTCTCGGAGCACTTGGGCAGGGAGTACTCCACAAACGCCGCTGCAGAAAACCTGGGAGGGGGCATCATGGAAAGAAGCCCGCCGGAGCGTCCCCCTCCCCGCACGATTGGCCTTTAGCTGCTGCGCGGCTGCGCCCAGGGCGGCCTCTGTGGCGACGTAGGCAGAATCCTCTGCGGCACCCCGGCCCAAATTGCACGGCAACAAGGCGGAGAGGAGCTGGTCCTTTCAGGTACAGAAAACATGGACGCGAATTGGAAGCCTGCTGCAGGATGTCAATCGAGCTCCTTCTGGTATCGCAGCATGCCAGTGAAATGCAGCTCCCCCAGCTGCCGAAGCTGGGGCACCAAGTCGAGAGTCACCAACTCGGCTGGATGAGGCCTCATGATATTTGTACACAGAAGCTGAGTCGACAAAGACGCATCTCATAAAAACACTCGCAACTGAAGACTTACCTCACGACAGGACACGTGGGCCATCTGTAGGGTAGCCAGATCAGAATGTTCACCAAGCACAGGACATCGGCCAGAAAGACTGAACAAAGCTTCGCATCCACTTTGAGTTGGTGCACATGCGGCCTTGCACGCCGTCAAGGAGATGGCGAGAGATTCAGGGAAGTTCCAAAACACCACAGCCACACCCCAGCCTCACCAATGCGAAGAGCATGCACAGTCGTCGAACGAGCTCCAGGGTCTCTTTCGCTTCCTGTTGTCCGTCCCAGGCGGCCTTCACGGAGCTCAAGATGCACCTGCAGTGAGATCACGAGCAGAGTGCGGCCATTGACACGTACGGCCCGCTCCTGACCAATCGCAGAAGCACCGACGAGACCTCAGGCTCCGCGATGCTCCGCGCACGCATTCATTATCCCCCCCTTCTTCCGTGACCAGGCCTTCGTCGGGAGACTCTGCTCCGGCGGCCTTGGGACCTCCGCCGACTGCAGCTCGGTCACCTCGTGGAAAGCATCCACGCTGACCTGCCATACTGGGCTCTGCTTCGGCAGCCCTTCTGAGTTCATGAACCTACAGTATCCTCCAGTCCTTCAAAACCGGCAATAGCGGCGGCCTACCGTACTTTGAGAACACTCGGCAATCCGACGTGAAGGCTGCCAGGCTGTGTCTAGCAATCTTCTCCCAAATCTGTTTCGACTAGCTTCCAAGTAACATGGAACGATTGCCACCAACCCGATGCCGAATCTTTACAAAGCAAGCCCCATGCATACATCTTACTGCCATGGGCTTGTGTGAAGAAAGCTGGTGGACGGTGTAAGGTTGGCCCCTGGCCATGTTGCCCACCCCTCGTGAAACAAAAATCTCATGCCAATGTGCTCATGCCAACTGGAACTGGGCAAGTGGTAAGTCTCGTGAGTTTGGCGCTCCAGCTTGTCCATCCCACGTTGCAACAGTGAAGCAGCACAATGCTGGTGCTGCGAGGGATCGGAAAGGTCGCATAGTGGCGGAAGGTGGAGGATCTTGGGACACCAAGACCCGGCAGGACGATTTCTTACGAAAGAGCGTCAGAAGCAGCCACTAACATCCGGCAGTAGGAACTGCCCCGCAGCAAACATGTTCCACCCCAGGTTGGATCAGAAACAGCAGCACGGTGTGTTACGGCCAGTGGGCCAGAAACTGCCAGCCCGAATGCCTTTGAGCCCTAACCCTGAGTCTCCGCTGGATGCGAACGCCCGTAGCTCCCGTAGTTCGAAGCATTTCTCATGCTATCGCAACTGTGAGTCTGGTTCCTCTGGCAAAACAGTGACAGGCAGGCCAAGTCAGCGGACTCGGCCTGCAGAGAGGGCAAGAGACGGCAAGACGATGCCTCCTCCACGCCCCGCCGTCCCCGCTTCCGTCCCCGCCTGAAGCCAGGCCTTGGCCTGGACGAGGATGGAAGCCCTGCGCGCCTCGTCCTTCGCCTCAGCTTTCAGCTTTCGCTGCGTTCTGCGAACGCTTTGTGCCAGTGCGACGTATAAGTTCTGCAGAATGCACTCCACTGGCTGCAACCGAGCATGGCGCAAAACTCAGTTGACGAACATGCATTTGCAGTGGACTCTCGGAAGCGCGGATGAAACCTTCAACACGAATGCTCTTCTGCTGGCCACATGTCACAGATCGATGGGCCTCCTCTTTACTTGTCGGCCGCGCCTCGCGACTGGAGACGAGTCTCGAACTCCTCGATGGCCCGACCCCCGTCGTCGTAAACCTCGAATTGGCCTTGCAAGCGGCGCTGCGCCGCCAAACCCGACCCCAAGTCGTGAAGTGAGCCAAGGGGCTCAGAAGCTGACGCGCGGCGTGGGCGTAGAGCCGAGAGCCCAAGGCAGCGTAGACCTCTGGGAAAAGGCCCGGTGCTTTCCTGCTTTAACAAATGAGACCAGTGCCATCGCGCTTCTACCGCCGCGCGCTGGCCTCCGGGAGTTGACCCGCCCAGCGCTCCGCTTTGAGGAAGAGCTCCAGCAGCGGCTGCAGCACCGCCGCGGCCGGGGGCTTCGGCGCTGCCTTCGCTGGCGGTCCTTTCGGCGGCGACGCGTCGGGGACCTCCTCCCAGCTGAAGCCGGAGACGCCCAGGTGGGCGCTTTCCTTCCAAAGCAACCGCCGGCCCGGCCCGAGCATCGCTCCCGCGGCCAGCAGCGGGCCCAGAAGCCTTCGGCGAATCTCAGAAGAAAGCCAGTCCAGTCGCCGGGCCCTCAAGCCTAGAAGCTGGTACAGACTCCAAACCTCCTGCAATCGCTCAGCGCTTGCGTTGCTTCCGTCTGTTCCAGAGAAGACCAGCTTCTGGAATCCAGCATCGAGAGCAGCCACCAAGCTTGCTCGCAGTCTGGAGTACTCAGACTTTGCAGACCGGATCATGTCGGGCTCCTCTATGCCCGTCGGCGCAGAGATCTCTGCCAAAGATGCGGCAACATTTTGCAGGCTCTCGGCGGCCGGAGTGAACCTGTCTCCTGACAGGTCGTCTGCCACTCGAGCAAGAATTCTTCGTACCTCCAGGAGAACCGTAAGGATCCCAACGCCCTCATCGAGTTCTGAAAGCTGGGCCTTGAGGTGTGAATGCCTCTCCGAGGCCTGCTGCACATCGCAGGCTTGCAAGGCCAGGACTGGTGCAACCGGAGCAGCCGGGTCGGCGGATATCGCAATCCCAAGATCCTCCTTCAAGTCCGCAACTCGCCGCTGCAATTCGCCGACATGGCCAGAAGCCGCCGAAAACTCTGCCCCTCGGGATCGAATCGCATCGAGCACTCCGACACGCGATCCGTGGACTTCTCCATTGAGCTGTTCCAGGGTCCTTGTCAAGGACAATATGTCCAGCTCAACCTCCTCGGAGGCCATCGCCAGCTTTTATGCAGTCACGATTAGACCATCGCAGGTTGAGTCATAGACTCAGCATTCTACGCAGGCCCGCCCAAGCGCGGATGATGCGACGCGAGTATGGCCTCCTGTATTCATTTAGTGATGAGGATTTCCCATAACAGAAACCGAGGTGCGTCAAAGAAATACCTATTGAACCTATGTAACCCATGCGGAGGTCCGACATGTCCTGTGGTGCTAAAGCTCTGGTAGATGCACATCATCTGCTTCCATCATCTATCATCTGAAAACCATCTGAAGCATCCACACGGTGGCAACAAACTGCATTGCAACTCGCATGATTTCCATGGTGGCATTGTGCTCCGCAGTTCTCATCGTTCCGCATTGGGAGATGATGTGGGGGTCTTCACGTGGCTCTCGCGTTGATATCAACCTATCTCGATCTTCAACTGCAGGACGCAATGCCCACGCAAAGACCACATAATTATGCGAGCTGGCATGGTTGGAGTGCTACGTGGAGCATGCTAGCATTGAACGAAACAGCCGGTATGCCATAGGTCTACTGGGCCCAGTATGTCTTGGAAAGGAATATGTTTAACATATCAATGGAGAAGCGCAACTATAGTCCGTGACCGCACAGAAACATGACTCAGCAACAATTCGCCATGCCCACTTGATAGGCAGCCCTGACAAATCAAAACTGGTTCCTGCGCGGCACATCCTAGCGACCTCAGCGATTTTGCTGGGAGCCGCAAAACTCAGTGTCATCATTGACCTCAGACGCTTCGCTGGCTCGGCCTCGCTCTCAGTCCTGAGCCCCTTGCCGAAAGCAGTCTCGCTCAGCACTCTCGGCGCCCGGCTTCACTGGACCAACCTTTCCAGACCAACATGCAGTCACCGGTCACATTGACCGGTCAAAAATTAAGGAGGTATTTGCGGTCTGCGAGGGAATCTGTTGTAGAGGCAAAGGCGCAAAATCTGCAGCTCGAAAATTTGATGGGCCGGATGGTCTCCCCGAATAAGGCTTCAGGGGCACTACAGCTGACTGCAGCATGAGATGATTTGCGGCCGCCACCGCAGCTGCAGCAATGTGCATCAAGGATCTCCGTCGCTAATTATGTGTTAGATTTTCGGTGGCATAGTGATGCTCATCTTGCGACCTAGTGCAGTGACACGGAGAAAGTAACCTGGCCTGCCAAAAGAGGACGGCTCTAGTGCCATCCTCATTCATGGTCAGATCATGACTTGTATCTGTCAGGCAGTCTCAACAGCTGAGCTGCATGCGGCTCGAAGAATGAGAAAGATCTGGACATCCAACTGCCTGCAGTGGAGGGGAGGGGAGGGAAGGGAAGGGGAGGGGAGGGAAGAATGACTTCTGTTCGGATTTCATTTCGGAGTTGCCATCCAGCACTCTGCGGATTGTCATCATGGCGGTTCGGGGCTCCTGCGCATTATGATGTTCTGTATTCTTTACAATAATTGCAAGGCTCAGGATTTCGACTGGACATGATTCCTTTTCGGGTTTGGGATTCCCTGATCACCCTCTTATAGTTTGGGATATGTTTTCCGTCACTCCATGAGGGTTGGGGCTTGCAACCCATCGCTATTTTCCAGTTGGATGGCCTCAGGTTTTGCGTTTGCAGTTGTGTTTTGAAGGCTGACGACCTTTGGCTGACAGGTCAAATCGCGAGATCGGCAAGAGCACAAATCGCCGAAGAGCACAGCTGCACAGAAAGGCCGAATGGTCGGATGGGGCCTGGGGCGGAGTACTCAATGCACGAACCAAAAACGACCTGTCCTAAAGGGAGGGTTTAGGGTCGCGAGAAGCCCAGTGTTGGGTGGGGTGGATAGTGTTGTCTGGCGGGTGGGGTCACAGGAGATACATGTCAGCGTGCCACCCATCGGGCCCGGGGTGGGCGGGGTTTGGCAAGGCGCGGTGTTGAAAGCGGCTTGTTCTGAAGTACAGCCCTCCTCCCTCCCACCCCTGCCCGGAGGGCGACTCTAAACCCGAAAAACCAGAGAAGCGCCGAACCCAAGCGCATGCCTATCAATCTTCTGAATCTGAATAGCATAGCAGACCCGAAACGATGCCTGACAACTTAGTGCGCCGTGCCCGTGTGCCCTTGAGCCATTGATCACCTCTGAGACAACACTGCTGCAAACTCGAGGTACATGCCAGTGAGATGCTGCGTGTCTTGGGTTTAGTTGCGGCATTAACCCGGCGAATGTAGCACAAACCCTAGCTCCCACCCTGCAGCCTTCGAGATGGAATGCCCAGGTAGGTAGTCATTAAACGAAATACCTTCGTCAAGTGGTGGACTACCGCTCAAAGCACACGGAGAAAACATTGCTTGCGGACGGCACGGGCCGCTTGTAAAACCGAGCAGCCGACTCAGTGTTCTGGCCGCTTCATTCCGCACTTGCGGCAGAACACGCTGTCGATAGCGTAAATGTTGCCACAGGCAGGACATTGTGTTGGTGGTCCCTGTGCAGGAGCTCACCATGCTCGTGGATCCTGGATTCAGGGCTCCATCCTAAAAGTTTTCGGGCTGTGCAGACTCGTGCACCTGGACCGCAGAACTTCCAGCCTGAGCCATGGGTCAGGGCTTCCACCGAGCAGGTGCAGATTCCTTCATTCAGGGAACGGCCGCCATCATCGGTTCCATGGGCACTGGAGTCGAGGTAGCGACGGTAGCGACCTCACCCACAGCAGTGGCATTATGAGCACGTCAGGCCTGAACCGCGGAGTCTGAGGTGCCAGCCGACGCTGCAAGCGGGGCATAGGCTACTTGCGTGGAGGGGTAGTAGACAGCTCCAGCCTGTGCAGATGCACCACAAGAATTACTACACGATGACAGAAGTCATCAGCCAGACTCAGATTGTTGCAGCGTTAATTGTAGCAAGAGCACCATGGCCTGAAGTCCCCCACAAGAGAACCCACAGCTTGGCTACTGACCATAGGAACTGGAGTTGAGATCATGCCGGTGGTGATCTCAGATGCAGAATACGGCATCCACTGCACAGCGTCAAGCTCGGTGTTAGCTCTCGGCTGGTTGGGCCACGGCTACAAGTCCATCATCCATCGGAGCTGCCTGGTAACCTCAAGGTCGCAATAATGTTGCTTCATTCACCAATGCCAGACACCATAGCTCGCCTTGCGAGGTACCCCCAGGCAGGAAGCGATACCTGCAAGGCACACTCGTGGATCATACTGACATACTGTAAGCACTGTAACGGCATCAGTGCGCACTGCTGCGAGACGATTGGCGCAGCCGAGACGACGGGCGCGGCAACCGCACCCAGAGCTGCTCCAGCCGTCAAAGGAGCCTCAAAGAGATCACACGCAGAAGACGCTGCGGTGGGACGCTGCGACGCGCTGCGACGCGCTGCGCTGCGCCGCGACGCACGAGGCAAAGCCTGAAGCTCCAGGTCTGCACCAGTGGAGGTCGGAGAGGCGACCTGCAAGCGTCGTGGCCAAGCGCCGGTCCCGGAGCCCCGGAAAAGAAAGAAGCCTCCACCCCACGCGAGGTTTTGAGTGGGACCGACCGCTTGTTGCCCTCCGACAAAGTCCAACCTCATACGCAAAGCTGCAGGCAACCTATCACGCTCACGCTGGCAGCGCAGCTAAGCTTGTGGCAGACGACGCCAGCGCAGAGCAGGGCCAGAATGGTTGCTGCAATCTGACACGACGGCTCGGTCCGCCGGATTCAAAAACATTACATCACATCTTGGCCGCAAGCCAACACCCACTGCCAGGTGCTGAAGCTGTCGTCTGGCTGGGCCACTGCCGAGGCATCCTGCTATGGAAGGTGGAACCTTTGCCAGTCGTACAGACTTGCGGGGGGCCTCCACGACGACCGTTCCCTCCACGACCTCCATCGTGCCGTTGGCCGCAATTTCCTTGGCCTTGATTTGGGTCGGCATGTAGATGGCCTGGCCCAGGGCCCCATGTCTGCGGAAGAGGGCTTGCAGAACTCCCCCCAGCCCGCCGTGGGCTTGATGCATTCGTAGTGCGGCGTGTAGAAGCTGAAAACCTTAGTAGCACACCCGTTTGTGAAATGCAAGCCGAATTTCAGACTTCGACGAACTGTCCACAACCCCACAACGCGGGCTTCAATCAGAGTAGATACCTGTTTGTGTTGGGCGACGAAGCCTAATCATGTGATGCTGGGTTGCGGGCATTCATGCACTCCGTCGGGACGACGATATCACCTGTCTTCCGACAGCCTGCAAACAGAATGAACCCACCCACGTTGATGCATTTGCTGATGCATTCCGAGGTCCCGGCAGGCGTTTCCTCTTCCGCAGAAATCGGAGCAGTAGCCTGCCTTCTTGCCGCAAGGCTCCCAGCAGTCCTGTGAGGCCACGCGGCTAGGCTGCTGCAAGCACATTGGGCGTGCCCCATCGAGAACCGCGGTCCGCAAAGCCGTGACGCTGCAGGAGATCGGGACCTTCCTGGGAAAAAATGCTCGACATACTTTAAGCAAATCTCGAAGGGAGTACGCTGGTGCAGTGGATAAGCTGCGAACAAACTTTCCGCCGACCATATCCAATGCGGTCCTCATCAACATCAGCGAACATCAGCTTTCTGCAGCCAGCACCCCGCGCCCGGCAACGCTTGCTTCTGGCACTTTGGGGTTCTTGGGCCAAGGCTTGAGTGCCTTCTCGCCCTCCACAGTTGCCTGCAGCGGCCACACCCATGAACTGCAAAGCCCCAGTACCAACAGTTCGGAAGATGGCCTGGGCTTCGGGAAGGCCTCCCACATCCTCGAACACGCTTTCGGCTGCCTGCAGGCAGTGTGAGAAAACTCCGGCATCCAGTGACCGAACACGGCCGCGTGGCCGCGTGCGGCGCGCACGTGCGCCTGCAGTGCCTTTTCCTGCGCCTCCAATTGGGTTGCGCCATAGTTGGCCACCTCCTAAGCAGCTGAGCTCAACCGCTAACCGCCCGCATTTTGCCAACTTACCCGGGCTGCGACGTAGGAGCCGGCAGTCGCCGCGGCAGACACGGCCTGCCGTCCAAGTCCAAGGCAAGGGTTTTGCTAGGCCGCACATTGTGGAAACGCGAGGTCAGCAAGACGCCGCCTGCTCCGCCACGGTGCCGTGGTCGTCTCTTTTCAATGCCGCAGCATTGAGCCCTGCCTGAATGGGACTGCTTCCGGTGCATGCGAAACCTTTTGACACCCAAGCTAAGTCTTATGCCAGCCTGAACAGAGTATGGCATCTTTGTTGTGCTTGCCCCGGTGTCCTCAGGGCGACAATGGCTATCTGAACGCAGCATCGCCTAGACTGGGCTGGCTGCATCTTGCTGAGGGCACCACCGTGGTCTCAGCAATGGCTGATGACTGGTCAGTGGCGTCCTGCACATCTGCAAAGCATGCAGAATCAGTGCGCTGATCTTGCCGAGACTTCTCCGGATCTCTTGGAAACCGGAAACCGCCGGTCCTTGGCACGGATGGCAACTGGAGCCAAAGGGGCCACAGTAGCCAAAGGAGGCAAAGGAGCCACCGTGGTCGCAGATACTGCAGCCACAGGAGCCACGGTGGCAGGAGCCACGGTGGCGGCAGGAGCCACGGTGGCGGCAGGAGCCACGGTGGCGGCAGGAGCCACGGTGGCGGCAGGAGCCACGGTAGCGGGAGCCACGGTGGCGGCAGGAGCCACGGTCGGCGCAGCAGACTCAGATGGACCAGGAGTGACGGCGATGTAGCCCGCTTTTGCTTGCTCCGCAGCTGCGACTGCAGGGATCATTGATGTCTCCGGTGTTGCAACACTGACCGGTGTGGGAGGCTCGGGCGTAGTCAACTCTGGCAAAGCCACTGGCTTGGGTGATTCGGGAGTCGTCAGTTCCGGCAAAGCCACTGGTTTGGGTGTCGTTACCTCTGGCAGCGCTGCAGTTGTGAGTACGACTCCTGCATCCGCTGCCAACATAGGCAGAGGCGACGGGGTCGTTAGCACTGCTGCCTTGGGCGCCGGTGGCGCCACAACCGCCTTGGGTTTCGGTGGCGCCACAACCGGGGGTACCGCCACAACCGGTGCCACAACCGGTGACACCACCACGCTTGGACCTGCCTTGGGCGTCGGTGCCACCACCACGGTTGGACCTGCCTTGGGCGTCTCAATGGCCTCGGCAACAAGCACCCACAGAGAAACCCACTCTCAACCTACGGATTGCCATACAGCACCCCCGTGAGCCCTCCAACGCTCCAACACAGCCCAAGCCCTCCTCAAACTCCCTCAAACCGCTGCGCATACGACACGACCGCCTACATGTGCACACTACAAGGATGGTCTGTCATCAGATCCCTCTGACGAAGTCCTGACAACCTCTGACGGCGCTAAGCCTGCCAATGATCTCCAAGATCCTGGCTGCACCTGCTCCGGCAGCCATTGAAGCCGCCACTTCCTCTTCGTCCACCTGTGCGTGGCGAGACATGCGCCAGTCCACGGCCACACTCTCCTCACTTGGCTCCGAACACCAAGCGCGGTCTCGGAATCGGCCCCGAATGGATTGATTTTCACCCCCGGCTTGGCCTCACGCAAACACGCCTTGCTGTCTGCCTTGCGTGCGACCGGACTTTCAGCTTCTTGGCTGCAGGCACTCAAAGATGGCTGGCATTGCGAGTACCAGTCATTCACAACCTCGACCAGCACTGGAGTCGGGCTGAAGCTCTGCAGAATCCCATGATTTCATCACAGCACACTCTGAGGTCCAAGCATTGCAGATAGCACCAACCTGCAGCATCGCACTCTGTAGTGGCATCGACGAAGCGTCGCTTACTCCGCGTGTCGGTGTGTTGTCCACACTTTTCCACAAGTTTCACAAAACAAGTGAAGAGCTGCAAACAAAGGGTATGAAGAACACCCCGCCGTTCAATCTTTCCCTTTGGCTTGGCATCAGGGCAACCCTCTCCTGGCGTTTGTGCGAAACAACATTGAATCTTGGAATGCGCACACCACAGATCCAAATTGGAGCTGATGTGTCAAGCCTAAAAATTACACATTTTCTCTGACACACTTGTTATTTGGGGAGGTTTTGTCATCTTCCAATCACTGGCGAGCCTGGCATTGCATGTAACCCTTCCAGTTCTTGCCGCCACACTGCGCATACCTCGAGATGTTACGCAATCGGAACGCAACGATCGCTGTCCGCATGCCGACAATGATAGCCGACAATGATAGGAACCGCACAGCTCCTGGACCCGCTCGTGGGGTGGCTTTACCTGAGTCAGGATGAGACGCTGGTCTCTGTAGTCGATGCGGGCAATACTTCACTTGGGCTCCAGCCACACTGCACTTGCAAATGCCGTCCTCGTCCTGCCCAAACCACAGATCCAACAAGCCCTTGATCGAGACAGAGCTAAGAAAATATCGGCTGGTCTTCGTGGCCTTCTTGAACTCGTAGTCGCAGGCCGCCGGGGTACTGTCAACAGCTCGAGGGTTGCCACTCTTGCAAGGGTGAGCTACAGAACACATCAGAACACAGAGCCCAAGCGAGCAAAGGGTGCTGGACGTCGCAGGAGTTGGGATGATGAGCGATGGCAGCACCCAAGCACTTGGGAGCACCTGAGCACGTTGCACGCCACTACATCCACTGCCTACACCACTGCACCCCCCTACCATCCCCTACATCCTCTCTAACCCAGGCTCTGACCAGGCTGGCGCTCGCAGTAGTGCTGGCACGTCGCAAAGTTGTCCTTCCGGAGGCCCCGTTACGTGTGAAGCACGCGTAAAGACGGGTCAAGGAACATGTGCACGATCCTTCATTTGCGGCACGTTCACTTGGCACTCGCCACAGGTTCGACCTGTGAAGCAGCGCTGACTGGGCTCAAGATCAAAGTGAGCCCTAGACATACGCTCCATTGGACTCTTCGGTGTTTCTGTCACTTCTCTTTCAAGATGCATCTCTGAGAGGGTCTGCTGGTGTGAGTCCACACGGCCAACGGCCCATAGCCACATTGCACCTGCCAGTCGCTCCCTTTAACAGCGAGCTGTGTAAAAACTGCATCGAGCCTGCAGGTTGGTGCCGTGAGTGAAGGAGCTTGGAAGAGCATGCGCGACCACGCGACCGCCCTTGCACAGGGCGCGAGTCATGCTGTGCAACAGAAATAAGACCCAGGGCACGAACTGCAGAGTTGCTGGGAGGAGTCCAATGCAAAACAAAAGTGGGCACACGCCAAAGTCTTGTAGTCTCACAATGTCTACCTCCTGCCACTACTACAGTAGTGCTCCTGCTCCTGCTCCTGCTCCTGCTCCTGCTCCTGCTCCTGCACTACGACTACGACTACCACCACTACTACTGCTGCTACTAGCAAGATTACCACCACTACCACCATCACTTCCTCTTCTTCTACCTCCACCACATCAAACTTCCGTACAGTAGTTCTACCTCTACCTGCACTTCCTTGCCGTCCACCATTTCTTCATGTGACATGTGAGGAATGTTAGGACTAGTCTCCCCATATATGTACCCAAAGTCTACACCCACCAACGGTCTAAGGAGCGCTTCCGGGCCCAAGAAAGAAGACGATCCGGAGCTGCCTCGCAAGCTGCCATCTTCCACAGCCCCGTGGCCTCGGTACAGAGAATCGCTCTTCAGATCTGAGAGAAGACCTTCGAAGCCGGCACATCCGAGCACCGAGTCCGAGACATGGAATGTCTGGAAGGCATGTCCTCAGTCTCAGGGCTGCCAAAATGACCAGTTCCACGCACTGAGACCTCCCACGTGCCTGCACCATTGACGACGTAATCGTAAGGCTCGCATTTGTTGTCGTTCTGCGAGGTGCATGCCCTGGTAGCAGTCCGAGCTGTAGATCTGGAATCTAGGATCTAAGGTTTCAGCCGAACTCTGGTGCTCAGTGGCAAGCCCACCACCACACCACACACAAGGCTGTCCAGCTGCCTCGCAAGCAGCAGATGCGTACTCAAAGCCCGTCCTCTCTGACCCAGGATGAGGCAAAAGCGCGCGCGTGCTCGACGCCATTTACAATCGTAGACTGCCCGGGCCCAAGCCTTGTAGCCAGCAACGAACTCGTACGGTCGACCATCCAGGCTGCTGAGGCACGTCTGCTCATCCTGCACGGTGCACAATCTACAGCCTTGAATTCTTACGGAACGGCACTGCCACTCTGCCACCCCAACAAGAGATCCTGGATGCTGTTGCATCCGCTGGTATGTTTGGCCAAACACTGAACGTTGGAATGGTCCATCGCAGCATCCGAGTCCGCCTGGCAAGCACATCCACATCCCTCGTACTCGCGCCTCCATAAAATCTCAGATGTCTTCATCCCCTCCGACGAAGATAAGGCTTCTGAATTGAACAGGAAGGCTTTTCCGGTATTGCCTGCAGCCACTATGTATTATGAAACTGTTCATGCTGGTCCACAGGACAATGCACGACGTCCAGGCGACACGTATCATGTATTTGTGGATGCCTTGCAATCAGCCACAATGAAGTTGGCAGTGGCCAGGTTTGTGGTAAAGGCCTCAAGACTCTGGTGCGGAGCACAAGCAAATCCAGCACTCAACTCTTTGCAAGGTCTGAGGTTTCGACCACACCCTCACCTCGCACGAACCAGTCGTAGGGGGCGCATTGAGAGGCAGAGTTGCTAGTGCAGGGCCTCAAAAGATGCTTGCGGCGCTGTCACTTCATCTGAAAGCGATAGTGTTTGAGACCCCGGCCCGTCGGCGCACCACACGCACGGCTCCCCCTGGATCTTGAGGCCAGCCACAGCAACCTTGTCGCTGGCATCCTTGCTGCCTCGGCAATGGTTCAACTCCAGGGAGGCTGTGGTGGCCCTTTGCTACACCCCTATGAAGCTAAGTCGTAACTTAAGCAGTTGCTTCCTTTTGACATTGCCTTCCCGCAAACCGACTAACCGTGAGGAGCGGATGGTGGCGAACCGGGAAAAAGTCGGAGGCAAACCAAGAAATCAAAAGCCTACTTAGAGATGAGCGGCAAATCTCAAACCCTTGACAGAAGGGGATCCTGGCAAAGCCCAATGCCCAATGTGAAAAAAACTCCAAGCCCAGCATACGCCCTGAAGGAGTCTCTGGTTACGTGGTTCATGACGGGAGGCAAACCCAAAGCGGTAGCGAAACCCGAAAACTCCAACAGGACAAGAGAGGGGGGTGCCAAAACCCACCCGAAACCTGGGTAACTGTGGTTCGGGATGGATGGCAAACCGCAAACCCCAAGAGCGAGAGTGGTGCGGAAATCCCGACACCCAAAAAGCGGTGATTGGCTCTGGGGTGGGAAAGCCGTGTGTCTGAAGGCACGTGGAGCAAAAAACAACCCAGGTTTTTGCTAAGAAAGCCCCGGCCAAGGGCACCCCAACAAGAGATGGTTGACCTTGAACCCACAGTTTCAAAAGAAATGATCCCCAAACCTACAATCGATGTCTGCAGAGTCACAATCTTAATAGGGTGTAGCCATGAAAAGTGGATGGGTGGCAAAGCCTCAACCCTAGGTATGACGGGTTCCCAAGAACCACAAATCGACACAACAGGCGAAACTGCTCTTTTTTCTACTCGTGTCAACGGTTTCGACGACTCAGATTGCCAGTCCGCAAACGACAGAATCTGTTTGGTGCCAAACCCAAAACATGGGCTCCACCTGAAAACTATCACAGGAGATGATGAATGCCAAAGGCTAAACCCTAAAAGGAGCTCGTGCCGGCAAAGTCCAGAACCCTACCACAAAAAAAACAAACAACTAAATCCAATAGGAGTGCCTTGTTCCTACCAACACTACAGAACCGAATGGTTGCAAGAAGCCCGAAACCCTTGCAGGAGATAAAGCATGGCAAACCAAAAGGAGGAGGAGGTGGCCAAGCCGAAACCATACCCGTACTGGCATACTCGGAGATGAGGGGAGATGAAAGGTACAACACCCTACGAGTAAGCCCCTCTTGTAGGAGAAGCTGAAAAAGTCCCTACACCGCCCTGCAGCCCTCAAAGGCGCGGAGTGTGCCGGGATGAGTTCAGAGTGGCCCTACAAGGACTGGAACACGGTGAAAGGGTCCACAGCCAGGAATACCAAAAAATGGCGTGGTGCCAGTGCGCTTCCTTTGGAACTGACGGAAATTTGCCGCATTTACTGAGCAGGCAGCTCAAGCAATTCAGCCTGTCGGAGACGGCGGAGCATCCAAGACCCTGCGAAGGGATAGCATTACTCCAATCCGATCTGAAATTACACCCCCCCAGGTCAACAGAGCTACCGTGCCTCAGTTCTCAGGCACTTCATGTTGGCCTGCAGGCAACAGATTAGTTGATTTGCTGCTCGTTGCCCTTCTCGCTCGCCGGATCTTCCGACTGGCCTCCGATGGTCTTGGCTGAACAGTCACCGCCTGAGCGGAAAGGTGCACGAAACCCCCTGCTGCCCCCTCCCCCCCGCTCAACATACACTGTCTTCCCAACCTTGCCGAAGGCCGGATTGCATTCGCAGATTGGGGCAGTGTCAGCAGGGAATGTGTCAGAGCAAGCCATCGCCGTCCTGCTGCTGTGCGGGGACGCAAGCTCTGGGATCACAAGCGCCAGAGCCCCAGATGTGCAATCTGAGCTCTCTGCTGCTCATCGCAGCCTCAGCTCTGAGATTGCTGCACTGACTCCGCACTATCGTGGCTCACACGATGAACTCTCGGAGGCCGCGGCTGTGCTTGGCACCCTTGAATGCTGCTTTGCAGGTCAGGTTGCCTTGGTCCAAATGACGCCAAGGCTGCAAGGCGCCGCAGTGAGTCAGCAGAGCTAAGCTTTCAACCGGGCTGGGCGCGACAGTAAGTGTCGCAGTTCTTGTACCCGGACGCTGCCTTTCAAAGGGGCGAGGCAGTGCGAAGCGAGGCCACGCCGAGTGCGCCAAGCGAGGCCGCGGCCATGGCGGCAACTTGCACTTTGCAGAAGCCACATTCTTTGCCTGCGATTTACGCGGTCTCCGAGTCTCCGAAACTTCCAAGACCTTCGAGGCACGGACCAACTTTGAACCACACAGGCTCTGGCGTTCCGCAGTTCACCTCCACGAATGGCGGATTTAGCTCAGACTGGTGCACAGAGGCCTGGACATCCACAGACCGGGGCGCTGACATGAATCGTTTGTCCATAGTTGGCGAAATTGCTTGGAATCTCATGCTCGACCGGCTCACCATTCTGCCATCCGATTTTAGTCTAAGCAAATTTCTCGGAACTGTGAGTTGCGGCCAATGCCTCGCAGGTAGCAGTGTACCAGACGGCACCTGGATCTCATGAGCGACGATGAAATAAAATGGGCTCATGCCAGCCAGAAAGGAAGACTGTGGAAAACCTTTTGAGTTGGCCGCTCTCCGCGCTGTACTTCCCGAACTCATACGGCCTGAGACAATTTGAGACTAGAGGACTAGCACTCAGAGATCTCAGGTGGGAATGGGATGCCGTGGCTGTAAGCTTCCGTAAGCTCCTGGCTCGCAGAGGTTGCCGCCACTGGTGCAAGGCCTCACCGGAAGGTCGCTCTGGAGCTGAAGTGCAGCCGCCACAACGCCTCTTGCTCTGTAAGCTATTGGCACGCCACCACACCAAATGCACGGCTGGCCCTCAACCTTACGGACATGCGTCAAGAGCCCTTCTTCGCCACCAAGGCACATGAGGCTCAAGAATCACCTGTTTCTCTACCGTTCCTTGTTTTCTCGGGTAACCACGCAGCGGTGTCAGCATACCCTTTGGAATCTTTTGCAGCATCTGCTTGATGAGATGAAGCAGCTTCAGCCCAGCATCCACGGTGTCATGAGACACCCGGCATCTAGTTAATATCTGACTTAACTGACAGAAAACAACCATTTAACGAGCAGAAAGACTAACTTGAGGGTGATGTCACAAAGAAGATTTTTGGAGTTTGGAGCTGTGGGGTTCACTAAAGGTCTTCAAATTCCTGGCAGAGCCACACTGCTCACAACATCTCACAACTCAGCTTCTCGTAGTGTGGTTTCGTTCTACCCTGCCGTTGCGCAGGTAGTTGCTACATTGGGTGGAGTCTCCCTACTGAAGCAGTTTGTGAGTGTTGGCGGTTGTTTCTGCTGGTAGATTCTCGGATGCTTAAGAGGTGTTTACATGTTGATGCATTGTCTAAGCGCGGCAATGCTGTTTCCTACGAAATGCGGTTTCACGGTCAAATCGTTTCATACACTCGGCACACCTCCCAACATTGATCACACATGTTCTACAATAAGAGCACGAATGTTCCCTGCAGTGCCCTTGGGCAGCTTAAGTTCTACTGGACGAGGCACTCAAGCGCGGGATGATGCGAAAACCCAAGCCAACGACACAGGCCCAGAAGCGCCCCTGTGTCCAAATGCTTGGCGAGTGAGTTCAGCACATACCGTCACTCTGATTGACTGATTCATTGACTGACTGACTGACTGACTGACTGAATGGCTGACTGATTGATTGATTGCTTGGCTGATTTGACTGACTGAATGACTTACTGGTTGATGAACTGACTAACCGATTGAGTGACTAGTTGGAAGCAAGCCCGTTGAACATCCCCAAGAGCGGAATGGCTGTCGTTGGGCGAACCGCTGACATTTGCTGAAACAGGAATGCGGGTAGCAGGCCTCGGAAAATGAAGCTGAATTTGAGCAGTTTATGGGTCGTTGCTGACAGGACAAATCAAAGAATGTTCGTGTGTGGGGATGGCACTGAACAGCAGTTTTGCAGAAACTAAGGCCGAATGCCTTCAGCAGGTCTTGTTGGGCTCGGTCGGGGGCTTCAGGAGCTTCGGGAGTGGGGCCAGGGACACCAGCAAAGCTGAAACCGCTCTAGATGCGTTTTAAGGCTTTGGCTGGAGCACTGGAACCTAAATTCAAGCATTTCGGGGCTGTCGGGACGGCATTGAACACCGGCCGAGTGCTTGTGCAGCCCTGGGAAAGCTTGGTCGGGAGCTTCAGGAGCTCATTCTCGGGTGTAAGTTCTGGGCTCCCGCCCTAAACCTGCCATGGACCGCCCGGAATCCACCGGCAACCCGCCCGGAATTTGCCCCGCACCTTGCCCAAACTGCACCAACCCGCTTTTCAGCTGAAGACAACAAGGCTATCGCTGCTTGGGGAACAAAAACTGATTGACTGATCGATTGATTGCTGGATGGATCGACGGATTGATTGACAGACTGACAGACTGGCTGACTTACAGACTGGCTGACTGACTGATTGATTGATTGGTTGATTGATTGACTGATTCATTGATTGGTTGCTTGAGTGGGTGAGTGACTGACTGATTACCTGACCGATAGATTGCTTGTTGGGCTGATTGCCTGATGCAGTGATTGATTGGATTGCTCTGAAAGACTGCTTGATTGATTGATTGATTGATCGAGTGCATGTGGTTGCCAGCACCCTTGCTTTGCGAGGCTGCTTTGCGAGGCACTGGTAGCCGGAATGTTACTTGGCAGTGAGCTCAGACACACTGGCATCACTCTCTCCGTTTGCTCTGGTGGGACACTGCCCAATTTTCATGCCAAGGGACCTTGAAGCCTCGGATCTGCGTGTATGGCCGGCCATCGTAGCTGGCCAGGCATGCTTTCTGCTCCTGCCGCATCAGTTCGCTGTGCAGAAGGCCATGCAATGAGCAACAAGGTCGCGGCAGTGCAAGGCGAGGGTTTAGGAAGCCCTGGCTACTTCAACGCGAGGCATTGCAGTCTAAGCTTAGAAAACATTCAACATCGAGACAAGGGTGCTTCGGAAAGAGGAGCCGGGCCAAGCCCGTCGTCTTCGGGGCTTCCTGGCAGAGGGTCCTGGATCGTGTTGCATCCCTCCGTCACCCGCTTCAGGCACTTGGTGTCGCCGAAGGGGCGGTGATGAGTCTGGCACAGATGCTGACAAGTTACACCACCGATGCCTCCCACTTGCACGGAGCCTTGCACTTGGCAACCTCAGCCGCGATAGGAGCTGCCTGGCAGAGAACGTCGTTTGCATCTTGCCCCTTCCTTCGTTGTTTGCTTATTGTAAACTCGCAAGCTGACCCGTACCGTGAAGGCCTCGGCGGCGGGACATTTGCAGTCACTCTTGAAAGTCTTGAGCTCCTGCTTCTGCACTTCACTGGGGCAGCTGCCAGGCCCTGGCCCCGGGCCAAGAAGTCGTAGGGAACGCATTTCGAAGCGCTGTAGTCCGTGCAAGGCCTCGGAGCTTCACGAATCCAGAAGGCCAACGCGAGCACATGCCGGGACCACTACCCTCCTGCGCACCACACGCAAGGCTCTCCCTGAACCTTCAGGCCCTTGATGTCGGTCACGGAGCTGCCGTCCTTGTTACCTCGGTTCGTTGTGAGGATGTGAAGGAGGACGAGACGGCACGAACGCATATGTTTGGATCCGGCCGAGGCAGTCCAGCTCGTTGTCCAGAGCACTGCAGCCCTGCTCCTGGGCTCTCTCTGATCTAAGCAACGCTCCCTCAGAATTTGCTTCCTTTCAGGCACCGGCCGCTGTGTACAGGCAGGTGAGCTCAGCCTGCCCCAATGCGACGCATCTTGAGGCCAGCTGCATATGCGTCCATGCAGTAGACTATCCTAGAATTTCTTGGGTCCAATGCTGGGTGAGCATTCAGCCGCAGCATGGATCATGTTCCCCGCAAATGCAACTGAAAGCAGCTGACTCACGGTTATGGTAGAGTCTCCTGACACAATGTCCCAGCAAGCGCACATCTGCTGCCAACCCAAATCCCGCGGACATGCCGCCTGTGCCTTTGGAAGCTCACGGGGCAGATCAGCAACCCTTTGGGTACGTGCAGTTTTGCGTCATGGGCCCATCAGCTGTTGCTTGGAGTATGTTGTGCTGCACAGCTTGCTGTTCCTTAGCAGCTAAGGCTCAGCCTGGCTTTCTCTGTGTTCTCGAACTTCGACTCGATGAGGAATCACTAAAGGACTGGAATCAAGGCTGGGCGAACCTCTGCCGGGCGCGGCAAGTCGAAGGCCGCCGACGAGGCAGCCACCTCACGGAGTGCGGCCAAAGCCGACGCGACTCTTCGGTGCGGACCGTGCCGGAGTTCCGTTGGGCATGCCACCGTGGCAGCTGGAGGGCTGCACTGGCACACTGGCCACTCTTCATCCGCAAACTCTGCAGCGCAGGTTTTGGTGGACCTTCGTTTCGAACCGCCAGAACACTACTGACTCACTCCTGAAGTATCGTCATCCCTGCAGTCTCAGGCAATTGCGCGACGTCGCAGCCTCCAGAACGCTAGACGATGAAAAACTTCACTGCGCTTTGTAAGTTCCCAAGCACTATCAAGTGGCATGCCCCGGTTCTGAATCCAGGAGCAGCGCTGTACGGGTGTGCCGACCATGCCCCAGCACAAGTGAGGTTGCCTCAGTCGCTTGGAGAGTGTGTGAACGCCCCTGAATCCTGACGCGAAGGGGCCGCGACCCTGCCCCTTGCAGTAGGCGTCGCAGGTCTTGAAGGTGGAAGCAGCCTGGCAGAGAGCTCGAACCCGAACACGAGGATTGTGCTGGTGCTCATCCGCTGCCCCGTGCTCGCCTCCTTCGCCACCTGGACCTTGCAGAATCCGCACGTCTTGCCTCGGACTGCTGTTCTAGTAGAAAACGGCAACAGACGAGCGACATCGAATCTGAGGGTTCAGGCCGACCTTGTCCCAAGTCGGGTTCGGAACTCCGCAGTCCACCTGGACCACGGCAAGATCTGACGTGCGCATCGTCTTTGACACCCAGCCTGAAGCGGCAAGCCGGCTTCCACCAGGGCAGACGAGACCCTGTGTTCCACAGGCTTGCCATCCTGCGCGGGAGAGCTTCAAGGCTTCAAACATGCACGTGTATGGCCGTGGAAGGCCCTTAGCCTCGCAAGCAGCAGTGAAGAAAGTGCTCTTTGCAGCTGATGCGTCGAAGGCATGACCTGATAGCCAAACAGCACACGAGAATATACATCCAATCGGAGATCGCCCTGTTATACTGTGGTGTTTGACATGAGGATAGGACCGTCTCCCTGCATCGCATACTCGTACGGCTCGCACATGGTCCCCTTCTCATGGCAGGCCCTTGCCGAATCAAAGCTCATCAGTCACCAGCCACTGCAAGCAGCACTCTGTGGAAGCCAGTAAGCTTGACACGTTCCGCCACACCAGACGCACGGCTGCCCCTCAACCTGATGCTGACTCTCAGCGAACAAGTAAATATAACCAGAAGCCGCATGCAGAAGCCTTGAGGCCAGCGATCTGCGCATAAGGGCGGCCATCAACGTGTGACAAGCAAGCATCCTTCTCCTGCCAGAGTGACATCACACACGAGCAAGCGCCAGAGCATGTTCAGATCCCACCGTGAGACTGTGGCAGCCATCTGTTGCCCGAGCGAGGCAGCCGACGTTTTCCCAGGTGCGGCTGGCTTCCTTGACGGGGGCTAGCGGCTAGCGGCTAGGGCCCAGAGACAAGCTAGCTGCAGTTCTCATGTCTGCCTTGCAGTGGGCCACATCCATCACAGAAGCAGCCTGCGGCAAGAAACTGCACTAAGGCTCTCACAGGCAACCCTGCCAGCCAAGGCCCTGGCCTGGCGGGTCTCGAAGGCCTGAGTGGAAAACTCTCAATTAAAGCCGTGTGTCCGCGAGCGATGGAGTTCCTTCCTCTGGGGCGCCCACCAGTCCTTGACCCCCCGCGAGGAAGTCGTAAGGGGCACACTTTGCTTCGCTGTGACTTGTGCAAGGCCTGAGCACGCGACGCAGCCAAGATACAGCCCTTGCCTGCAATGCATGAGGCCTGAGGCCCAAGCGCGCCCCCGCACCACACACACGGCTCACCCGCCATTTTCAAGCCACGATAGCTCTCCGCGCTCGCGTCCTTGCTACCTAACACAGAGAAGGGCATGAGGATGATGCGTGTTGATGCGCCGGTCAAGCATCTCAGCTGAGGCACTCAGGCAAGCGTCCCTGCTCTTCAAAGCGCTGCAACCCGTCTCCTTGAAAGCGTCAAGCATGCTCAGAAGGGGGCAGAAGCGATTTCCCGCTGGCGCTTAGCTTAAGCACCCAACTGCTGGCGTGAGGCACATCGTCTGAGCCTGCTTTGAAACATAACATACATAATGCTTCAGCGATGCAAGCCTACGGCCAAGCGATCTCGTATCCCTTCTAGCTGCACTGCTCGACACGCCTCATCCGGACGTGCAACAGTCTCCGCAAATCTCCCGTTCACATCGTTCTCCTGTTCGAGGCACAACAGATAAACCTTGACAAACCCAGTCCCTCCTACACCTTGCAGCCTCTCCCTTGCTTGGGTCTCGTCTCCAACTGGCCTTGACGCTGGGCGCAGCGCATTCGCAGATCGGGGAGACGTCCTTCGGGAACTCTGCAGTGCAGCTCATCGCTGGCCTCGCCGAGGAAACACCCCACCATAACGAGTTGAAGTAGAAACATGTGGTAAGGGTCACACCCAAGATCACAGCCTGCAGCTGCAAAGCTGCAACTCGCTGCAAGGTGGTCCCACTCACCATCAGCACTCTGGGGCCACTGCTATGAAGACTTCCTGAGAAAGCCTTCGTGCATGCCATACCTCCTGCGCACAAGACTCATGGCACGGAGAGTCGCCCTGCATCGCGCAGAACACAGCATGGGAAAAGTCTCGCGAAGCTCTGAAGGCTCTCCTTGTGCCTGCCGGGACAGCAGGTCAGACTCAGAATGGCTTGGAGGAGGGTCCAACCTTTTCGACTCCTTGCTCTTAGTGGCATCCTGCCTGGCAGTAGGACTCGCAGTTCAGGTAGGACTTGGCCGCCTGGGCATGGTCCGCACCAGCACCGGAAGCACGCGGACTCGGTCGGGTCGGGTCGTGTCCCCGCCGAGCCTCCGTGGCTACCAGGACCTGGCAAAAGCCGCACGTCTTGCCTCAGGCGGAGAGGTGAGGCGAGGCGGCAAAGGGCTCGAGCTTGGCTCGAGCGACTGGCTGACTCCGCGCCAGAGCGGGAAAGGCATCCCGCAGTCCACCTAATGTTTCGAAGGAGGGTCGGTCCCACGGCGCTTTTCCAGGAAGGAGCAAACCGAGGTCGAAACGGCAGCAGTGACTCCGGTCATGGCAACGGCGCTGCTCATGGTGTGCTGAACAGGCTCTCCAGCCTGGTGCCAGAGTCACAATTCTAGAAGCCGCGAGTTGAGTGCTAAGCCCGATGTGCTTTCGACCCATACACATCTAAAAAATGAAGCAACGCCTGACGACGATGCAGGTGGAACGCAGGGTGTATCCCATGCTGTCACCTAGGGACCCTCCGTATCGATGGAAGGTATCGTTACCCTGGATGCAGGCCAAAGGATTGCTCAAGCCTTTGTCTAACGTAGGCCAGCCTATAATGGCAGCCAAATTAGGAGGTGAGATGCAAGGATGGATGCACCGCACCATCCGAAATGAAGAGCCTCTGCATCGACCCAGACTCAAATCCGACACCTCAAGTAGATTTTGACAGTTTTGCTGAGCCTCTGGTCCTACTGAAACAGCATGCAAGCACATCACTCGTCCTCACAAGCCTCTGCTCCTACTGAAACCAAACAAAGAAAATCGCTCCTCGCAAGCCGCGGAGTAGTAGTTGTAATCATTGTTGAAGTCATAGGCATGTCCTGGCTTTGACGATCGAAAATTTATTCAAGCCTCGACTGCTGTAATCGAAAACTCCCAGCCTTCGCCGTGGGTCGCAAACTCGTAGGGTTCGCAGAGGTTTCCGTTGTTGGAGGTGCAAGGCCTAAGTCGGGACCCCACATATTGCAACCCTGCGTGGGAAAGGTCTTGAGAGGTCTTGGGGCTGAAGGCAATCCACCGCACCACACACACGGCTGGCCCTCCACCTTCAATGTTTGGGATTGGCAGGCGAGCAGCAGGAAAGCACCTGGCCCCACAGCTGGGCTGGCCTTGAGTCCCGCGACTTGAGCGTAGGGACGGCCGTCGACGCTTTGCAGGCAACTGTCTCTGTCCTGCCACACTACTCGGCATGCGTGTCCCACTAAGAAGCGACCGGAAAGCTAGCGAATCGGGCCTTGAGGGTGTTGCATCCGTCTGATACGCGCTTGAGGCAGGTGACATCGCCGAAGTTTCTCACAGATTTTGCCTGCGCACGGTCAGAACGGAAAAGTAAACAGTAACGAATCCACGGGAGAAACACATTACGCAAAACCATGAAAGTCTAACATGGCAGGTACTGATTCATTCGTGATGCCTTGTCGCAGCCCGCTACATCAACGGAGGGTGCAGCCTCAGTTAAGTGTAACGAAAGGAATGTGTGCGACCAACACCAACAGCAACCCCTCCCTTGCCGAGATGATAGGGGCACCACGACGTGGCGGGTGGCATACGCCTGTCAAGTTCCAGTATGGTCCGCTAATCTTCGCTCCAAGCCGTTGTGGCTTAAAGGCTGCACACAGCACCCTGCATCGCATCTGAGCCCTACACAGGGCCCTGCCCGTTGACAAGGAAGTCCAAAGCCACACACATCACGCTGGGATCGTGCGATGTGCAGGCCCTCGCTGCATTAAAGAGCAAAGACTGGCGCGGTCCCTGGTTGCAAAGCTGAGGTGCGAGCACTCCACCACACCAGGCACACGGCTGCCCGGCAATCTTCGTCGAGCGGTAAGTTGCATTTGGGCTTCCGTCCAGGCTGCCTCAAGCGATCGAAAAAGAGAGGCACAGAAGACACACTGTGGCACTTTGGCATCCATGGTGCTGAGGCAAATCAGCTTGTCCTTGATTGAGCCGCAGCCTGTGTCCTCAGACGAGAACCGCATTTTCTCTGAGCGCTCCGGGGAAAAAAAGCTCTGGGGAAGCAACCACAGCGTTGAGGCATTTCATGTCATCAGCCTCCCGCACTCGTGTCACAATGCACGGGGTGTTCAACAATCGAGCCATGCTGAAGACCGGAAGGGGCAATCACAAAGCACAGCCGCCCACCAGCCAGCTCCCGCCTTCGGTGCGGACACCGAACCGGCGAACGCCGCGTTGGCTGCCTCCGCTCACGGGGCCCACGCTTTCGAACTCGCGAGGTGTAAAATCATTTCAGCTTCGGCCTTGAAGGGGCTCTCCGGTGGCTGGCACTCGCAGATGGCGTGGCCGTAGACCTTGCCAGAACAAGGCTTTCTTGCTCCCCGAACATAGATGAGGCAACCTCGAAGTTCGTGCCGCAGGTGGCAGCTTGCTTCCTGGCATCAACTCAGATCCGGTGAGCTGCTGAGAATGGTTTGAAACTCGCCGGAGACACACATCGCAGCTATCCAGAGAACCGAAAGCAGCCGACTTGCACTGCAAGCCACCTGACAATACCGGTCGTGGATGCTTCCCGGCACCCCCTTGCAAGCCTTACACGTGACTCCCTGCACCTTGGGAGGCGCAGTAGTCTGCACAGGTGGCAAACTGCTCCTGGAGCCGACACGGGTCGCCAAAAGATTCTAAAAGCAATCTCAGGCCGCGATCGTAAGCCGTTACGCTGCCCAATCGCCTTGATCGAAGGAACCAACACCTTGCAGAAGCCGCAAGTCTTGCCTCAGTTGGATCTGCGTGGAGACTTGCCGGAAATTCGGAAAGTGCCCATGCTGGGCTCCATGCCCACTTTCATCCAGACTGGGTTGGGATGTCCGCACTGCACCTGAGCGCTTGAACACACACACACACACACACATTTCGCGCTGACTTCGAGTGGAACAGCAGATTCTGGGATGTCGGGCGGATTGGTGGAAGCCATGCACCTCCATCTGGCTCGGCAACTGCACCGGACCCGGCTGGCCGTCCTCAGAAAGACTGCAGCAGAAGACCACTCTTGCAAGCGTTTTGCCGCGAGGCCTTGTCGCAGGCCGCCCTGGAGTACAGGCTGGTGCCTGGGCCGTTAGACATGCCAAAGTAGAGGAGGGAATCAAGGCAGAGAGCTGGATTGCAAGCCGAGCTGCTCATCTGGGTTGCGAAAACGTGGCCTGCACACACCACTTAAGCCAACAGGCGGTGCATTTATCCATTCACCCATCCTGCCTGCCCCGTTGACAGCCCAGTCATACGGCTCGCAGGAGGTGATCGATCCGGAGTTGCACTGCCTGCCACAGACCATCGCACATCCGATGATGACTGCAGGCAACGGGTGCAACTACCAGGTGTGCATTGCACATCCTGAAACGCAATGCCAATGGGAAGCGAACCCGCCACCGCACCACACGCAAGGCTCCCCTTTGACCTGCGATGCGAATTGCAGACACTCAGGTGCTCGCTTGGTGCGAGCCGTGCTAGGGCCTTGAAGCCTGCGATGTACTCGTACGGGCGGCCTTCTTTGCTGCTCACGCAGGTTGCCATGTCCTGGCAGAGGCTTCTGACTTCGATTGCAGGATGCTTCTATAGCAAGACAATGAATGCAAACTCCACCCGGATCTCATTGCAGCCCGTCTCCGCAATCCTCGGAAAAAACCGAGTTTCAAGTACGGTGGACGAGCGGCACAGCATCCTTTTTCCAGGAAAGTTGGGGCCCAGGCTTGAGGCAGGCAGTCTCTTCTTCTGGGAAGGAGCGGCTTGTGGCCTGGCTCAATCGTTCTGGGCCGTGCCTTGCCCCTTTGAACTCAGCGATCACTGGGCCCTTCGCATGGCACTGGGCCACGGTTGCAGATACTGCCTTATCTCATGACGGCTCCTCCCGGCTCCTCCAACCAAGTCTGCTCTACTGACACGATTTCCCTGAGACCCAGACGGTCACATGGGGAAACACCTCGGGTCCAGGACGCATACACATGCAAAACCTCTACCTGGTTGTCCCGCCCTGGCCGCCTTGGTTGCGCCTTTGGCGAGATACTCGTATGGAGCACACTTGAAGCTTCCACCGTTTGTGCAAGACCTGAGAAATCTTGGGCTGGATGTCACGCACCGCGAAGGCATTGTTACTTCGCCTCGAAGCCCTCAGACTCTGGCGTGCCACCGCACCACACGCACGGCTGCCCGCGGATGCGAAGGCCACCATAGGAGGCACCAACAGAGCCATCGACACTGCCTCAGCTCATGCACAACGGCTTACCCCTCTCATTCTCGGAGATTTGCACTGACATTCCTTCAGACGCTAAGTGCTGAGCTAAGGCAATGAATCTTGTCGGTAATGGACATGCATCCCGCGGGCTGACAAGGCATTGAGATCATGCGACACGGGGGACATATGGGGGCATGACTCAGACCACACATCTTGCCTCGACATTCAGGCACCCCAACTCCTCCTGAGTTCACTCTCGTCTGTCGTATGCACAACTAGCAGAGCAGAACCATCATTGCATTCCACGCAACCATCTTGGGCTCTGGAAGTGCCAAAACAGCCGAATGCACATGAGGATGTGCTTTGACCATGCCACCCTGAGCAGGAAGCTTTAGGGAAGGAAACGCATCCCCAGACTCTGCCCGTAAAGCTGCCTCACATTGAGCCACCATAGGGTTCTTGTCGTAGCCTCGGAGAGGTGACTCAGCAGGCGGCGCTTAACATGCCGAGTCTGTGCCAAGATACTGGTCGCAAAGACGTAGCTCTCACCTTAGGTGCTTGCACGTGCACACGGGAGAATGCAGCAAGCCTTATGTGCCAGCGGACCGTTCATCTGCAGATCATATGCTTCGCAAAGCCCACCCTCGCTGTTGCAGGTCCTCATAGGCGAAGGCATATGCACACGCCCATAAACACGCGCACAGACACACACACATGCACATGCGCACGGGCAAATATCAGCAAAACGTTGTGCTGCAACTTTGTCCTGCCGTTGCACCAGACGCACGGTTGACCTTTTACCTGACAACTGCGTGCAATTGCTGTGACAGGACTTTGGAAAACGTGGCATGGCCTTGCGACCGAAAATTGTCTCGTTGGGGCGGCCGTCAACGCTAGCCAGGCACTTGAAAGCATCGGTAAGCCTTGGGGACGCCAGTTGTGTGCCAAACTCTCGAGTGCTCCGTGACTTTAGATCAGAGTACGAGCAAGCGGGAATCCAATCCACTCTGCACCTCTCTTGCAAGAATGACTGCGGCTGAGGCGTATTGCATCCATCGTTGGCCGATGAAAGGCACTGCACATCCTTAACACGACTCTGTGACACGAAATATTAAGACTTAATGCAGATGAGGCAGGACTGTCATCTTGCACACATGACAGCTGCGATAAACACCGGGGCTGGACACTGAGGCACCCGCCACGTCGGCACCCACAACAACCTGAGACTCCTGTCGAAAGATCAGGCTGCGAACATGGCCCAAATCTCACGAATTTCCCCACGGAGTGCCCCTCACTCCTTGATCGCAGCCACCTTAAACGAGTGCCTGGGTGGCAGGCTGACGAGCTGACAAGGAAAAGAACACTCCCCATCTAAGGCCCGATGCTTTGCGTAGAAGGTGTCGTGGTGCTGAGCAGCGGCACAATGGCACGCTAGCCGTACGACATGCCGGAGGCTGCTCCAAGTGCAGAGCAGGGCCCTGTCCGTTCATGACGAGATCGAAGGGCATGCACAGCGATGAGCTGGCATCCGTACAGGGCCTGAGTCGAGGACCAGACTCATCTGGTCACAATGCATTATGGCTTGAGCCAGCCACACTCCACCGCACCACACGCAGGCTTCGCCTTGCACCTCACACGTTGCGAGACCCATCGAAACCCCCAAAAAGTGGTGGTCGCCGCCCCTGGTGTCTTCAGAGCACCTTGTACGGAGTGTATCCCCAAGTGGCATTGGAGCTTCCATCTTTGCTGCTCAGGCATGTCGCCATGTCCTGATGGCAGCATGCGAGTGTTCGACCCTTGAAGCCTGCCTTCCACAAATAGCTCCACGCTCCTGGACAGACATACAGCCTCCCGTCACCGGCACCAGCTCTTGGATCTCTGCCTTCGAGTGAGCGGACAGTGGGACACCAATGCATCAGCGCGGCTGCATGCGGCTGCCAGCCTCTAGTGGCCGGTCTGGCTGCCACCAGGTGTCACTCTGGGCAAAGACGGAGGCCTGCCCTTCCTGCAGCAGAAAGGCTAGTGAGCTAGTGTGGCTCCAATGACTCAAAACAAGACTCACGCTCACCCAGGTCCTCGCACGACGGGGTTTCGAAGGTGCCGGATGCCGTGAAGCTTCCGAAGGCATGATCCTATGACAGGCGCACATCGGTGAAGCTGAAAATGTACGCCGTAACACCGTAACACCCACACTGTCCCTGGCTTGCTGTCTCTTACAGCATGCTCAACAAACGCTGCGGCGTCCTTGCCCCCCCCGCGAAGCAAGTAGTCAAAGGGCTCGCACATGGACAAGCCGCCAGTGTGGCACAGCCCGCCGCCACACCAGACACATGGCTCATCTTGCACCTGTGGCAACGCACGCTCGAAGCAGGCAGGCCAACTGTAGGAGATTGGTCGCCTGCAGACCAAGGACGTCCTCTTTCCCGCTGCCATCTTTGCTGCTGAGACAGCTGAAACGATCCTGCCACATAAGGTCTCTCTGGAATGTCATCATGTCTGCGCTTCGGTGCAGTCCTTCAAGGCAGCGCAGCCTTTAGGTTCCGCGCGAAGGCAGCTTTGGTCCTCGGCTCTCGCACCATGCAATCCTTTCGGAACTCTGGGCACAAAACACACGCAGAACTCCCTCTGTCCTTTGGCTTGACCAGCGCCAACTTGGCGGCTTGGTCCTGGACGCCAAGCCCAGTCATGTCCCAGTACGTAACTTTGTCGACAGTACGGGCCTCGTCCTTACGAACATAGCCTCGATCAAAAAAAACGCTTCTGACAGCGCGTCCTGGTTAACTGACAAAATAGCCTGAGCGCACGACATTCAAAACCCGGATTCTCCGTCGAGAAGAGAACATCTCCGTACCAAACCTTGCCACCAAACATCACGACAGGAAACTCGTGTAAAACAAACACATCCAGAGGAAAAGCCTGCCTCGCAGTACTTGTTTTCCGCTTGAAACTCGACCCCTTTGCAGGAACCGGTGCAAAGAGCCTGGACGAAACGTCTTGAACACGGCGGGACAAAAAGCGGACACCACACTATTGGCACCTTGCAGTCATCAATGTTCGATGCAGTCCTGCATTTCATACATAACTCCAGAACGGCACGTGTGCAAGCAAGAGGCTCAAGCGATCTACCTTCGATTATGTCACACCCATTTCAAAAAATCAAATCAAGCAGTCCAAATGTTGTACAGCCGCGCCACATGCCTGGCGATATTCGTCATTGCCAGAACCCTTGCATGGACATCACACGCCGGGTCAACCCTGTTTGGGTCTGCATCACTCCACGACAAGCTCGATCTGAACCACCATCCATCGGGATCAGGTCAACCTTGCTCCACGGCATGTGGGCCTGTGCGGAAAGCCACAAAAGCTCACGGCTTCACAAAATGCCTTGGACGGTTCTGTCACGCTTATGTCTCCGGGTGGCGCGCCCTGGTGTCCGAACTGAATTGGCCCTGGGAAGCCGCAGGAGGCTTCACCGCAGCAATCGTGTCGTCAATGCTTGCTCCCTCCTGCATTTTCACGCTTGGTGGGGCAGATTCCGTTGTTTGACACAGAATCCCGCGTTCAGTTGGGCCTTGCATTTGGCCACCGTGTAGTCACCTCTCGCAGATGTGCTCGAATCTAGCAGCCCTCGACAGCCACTGACAACACGACAGAAGCTGGGCTAGCGACTTGCACTTTCTTGCCGGCGAGTCCAATCATCGACGCGCCTCGGGTTTTCTTTGGCTGCGTTTTGGGTGCTGAATTTCACACCTTCCCGCAAACCTCTCGGCCACCCACGCGCATACGCCTGCCGTGTGCCAAGCACAGGGCTTGCCTGCGTGCAGTGCACAAGAATGCCAGGGCCCTCTTCGAACATGGTCCAATCATGACCGCTACTTTAGATTTAAGCGCAGGCCTAATCTGACGTTGCCGAACAAGTCGTGGGCCATGCCGTCACGGCTGTTTACCTGAGGGCACTTTCAGTTCAAACGCAACACAACCATCATTTGCGGCTCGCACACACCAGTACAAAGGCTCCAGCGCACAGCGTCTCTTCTCGAATGTTTTCGCATCCATCTCCCTGTGGGCTGGAAAAATTACGCTTATGTGATGCTCCCGCACAAGAAGCGTATGGCCTGCCAAAGCAGACAGCTAGTGTTGCCGTAGGATGGAAAGTAAGCCAAGGCTTCTCGTGGAAGAAGCCATGGTACAAAAGCCTTCAGTCTGGAGCTACTCAGCTCACCACTCAGCTGTAAGCTAGTATATGCACTCGGAAAGTGGCAAGGACACTCGCAAATCGAGTCATCGCTCGTCCTTTGCGGCAAAGTTACCTGACACAGGCAATCACCAGACAAGAACAACATGACAGCGATTTCGACCAAGGATGCAACCGAGAAATATCGGATGCTCGATCCCTGTGGGTTCGGGCCAAAATCAGACTGAATGCAAAGGAACGCTTAGGATGTGGTGTCAAAGGTCGTGTCGTACACGCTGCCAGCGCTGACATCTTCAATGGAGTCTACATCATTTCGGAATGCACCGTGCTCGGCTTCATGTCAAAGGGGGACAAGACAGACGCCGATAGGGTGTGACAGCAAACGTTGGTTGAATCGTTCGTGACCTGCCACGTTGTAGGCAGATTTGTGCACAGCAATATCAGTAGCCGCAAATGCATGCTCACATCAACACTTCACACACTGAACTAGAGTTTCTGACAGGTGAGCCTGAATTTTTTTTGAGGGTGCCTTCCAACAGGGAGGCCTGTGGAGAATATTTGTTTCATGCGGGTCGTGCCGGTGAGTCTGAAACAGTTGGGTCTTCACGCTTTACGCAGTCATTTTCGCCCGAATGATTCCGCAAAAAGTTTCATTGTTGGCCACCCGTTCAAACCAGTCCACAGTAAAGTACAAAGCTCTTCTTTTTGACAACCCATGAACTAAACTCATGACAACACAACGAAGGTCTGCACCTGTGCAAACATATCAGTCAAAGAAGCTGCGAAGTCCGCGAATCAGTGAGACAGAGACTGAGCATGCTTCGACATCGACAATTGTCAACAACTTGTCCGATCCTACCTTGCGCACACAGGGGTGCTGAACCAACGGGAGTTCGCTCAACATGCGGAGGGCTCTTAAAGTGTGTCCAACGGTGAAAAATACAAAGCTTGTGCAAGTGAGAGTGAGTGAGTGAGTGAGCACGAAACACCAAGTTTGCTTCCACTTCTGCGCAAACATTATGTCTGTTGTGTTGACCAACAAAGTTTAAAACCCTACACCCCAACCCAAGCCGTTTCTACGAATGAATGAATGCGCCTGAAAACCAAATTTGCTTCCGACTGTTGTAGCTGTGCAAAGGTGCAAGTCTGCAGCTGTTTAGAACATGGCAATCATGTTGAGCAAGTTTTCCTTGCATGCCCGTGCATTTTTCGAAGCTTGAAACATGTTTAAACTGTATCAAAAAAGTTCAGCTTGGCTTGCTTTCGTTTCTTGTGTTGCCAAGTCCCTTAATTCAAGCTTCGTGACTCGAATTGCGTATGAATGTATGAACGCACAGAGCTTTCCTCAATCCTGAAAGCTCAAAATTTTTTTTCACATCCTAACGCAAAAAGTTGGCTGCCGGTGCCAACAAAGAAACATGCGACGTTTCGACAGGCTAATTCCATGTTTTCTACATTGACAGCATTTATCACCCAAAAACACGCATGGCCCTAAAACAATGCCGCACCCCAATTTTTTGTCGAAGCCGTCAACGTCAGAAATGTATGCCTTCTTCATGCATCGGTATCTGCAAGCATCTGCGAAAACACCACTTGGGCCGTTTTCTCGCGAGAGAATCATCCGCCCCGGTTTGTACCGAACAACAAACCTGCCCATCAGCCGCAGGTGAGATGGGGTGTGGCTACACGTGCCTGCGAGGAGCAGGAATGCGATAATGCATCAGATCGAATCAAGTCTGCCCAATCTGCTAGCCTGCTTGCGTAACAATCGTGCATCCTCGGCATGCCCCTTTGGCTGGAGGTCGCTCTGACAGACAGAAAATGGCATGATATTTCGCTGGACTGCTGCAAGAATTTAAGTACGCACTGGGACTCCAACCAACATCTCCGCATGATTTGTGCATTGGTCCTTCACGAAGCCCGCCGGTACAGCCGCTTCGGTGAAAACTGCCGGAAGGAAGCTAAGCCTCCACTAGGGAGGCTTTTCCGATCACCCAGCCATGAAATCTGGTGTTCGTACGATCATGAAAGTTTGGCTCCCGGTGTCGGAAGACGGCTTCAACAACTGTGACAGTCCATGCAGACTTTGACACCATGTGATGCCATCCACTGCTGGGGTGTTCCTGTGGAGACCTACGCGAAGGCGACTTAGTGTCCAGGTTCCTGCACTAGAACTCCGTGGCTGATTTGTTTTATACAGATCATCCTAACTTTCTCAGCTCAGTACATCTCAGCCATGCTCAAAGTCTCTGAAGTCAATCTAGCCTTTGATTGTCACAATGCGTCTCTCACTCACTTCGGGAGATTGTGCTTCGCCTATGAGCATAGGCTGCCTGGGATTTAACCACCTCATTTTGGCTTCGGGAGTGTTGGGCTTTGGAGCATTCTAGTCGAAGCACATTCGCGACCATAGGGTTAGCGTACTTCTTTCTTGCTTCGCGCTGTAGAGTCTTCACAGGCTACATGAACTGAAGCCGCGTGGCATGGCTTATCGCCGCGAGACCTGTGGCCCGCTTCGGCAGTCTGATCGACTTTCACTTTGTGGTCGGGTCGCTTGCTTCCCGAAACTTGCCTGGGCATGACCGAATCACCGTCTCCGCGATTGGAGCCCACATTCTTGCCTGTAGATCCGGCCACACACTGTGCCCTTGAAAAATGGGACCGCCGATCTCGAACTGTTTGCCACGCTCAGCAGCCAGGTTTCGTTGAAGTTGCGTGAAAAATGCTGCACTCATCCCACAAACCGCTGCAGAGCGTCTGAGATGGAAGGTGAAACGGACACCCTATGCGGCTTTTGTCTCCTTGTTCATGCAGAAAGCGTACTTCAAGGAGCCAGTAAAAATCTGCCACACGAGCCCGAGGCCCTTGCAACTGACATTCTAGAAGACTACGGTCGCATCCATTGCATTGCTACAGCCTCTGAGTTGGGACGGCATGCTCGGCTGTCGTGACAGAGCGCGTTAAAGTTGAGGCAATGACCTGAATGATCCTCGCCTGCGCTCGGGTCACCGCCCGGGTCGCTTCGCCTCGGCGACTCGGCCTCCCTTAGGTCGAGGGCGGTTTCCGAAAGCTGCCTTTCAGAAACCGCTTCTCCGAGCAGGGCCTCGGTCTCTGAGAGGACAAAAGTGACAAAAGCGTTTCACAGCTCTGCGATGCTCTGGGCTCCCTGTCCGCAAAGCGTGAAGAAAGCAGGTTGAAGTTTGGCTGGTCTCTTGACCACTCGAGGTGACTCGAGGTGCGGCATGCACCGAAAACAAAACATTGTGGGGTGAAAAGCGAAAACATCAAGGGTGGCCGGAATTGGCCACTGGCGGACTCTTGGTTCCATAAACGTGCTACCAGTGCAAATGATGCCCGGACCGCCAGTTTGCTGGCCCCCTCCTCAACTTCAAAGACCCTGCAGAATTGCAAGCTTGGTGCAAGAAACCTTGGCAATCACCGACTGGCTCCGACCTGACTTTCAATGCTTAGATACTGCAAGGATATGCCTGAATGTCGTGCAGTTCCTCGCTCAAGCCCGCACGAGCAGAGATGCCCAATTACAGCCAAGCTGTCTTGGTGTCGGGAACCATGCCCTTTGTGAAAAGAGGAAGATGGCCTACCTACTTTCCTGCCAGAGCGAGCGCTCTGAAGCACTGCAAGGCAATGCAGACTACATGTGGCCAGATTCCATCTCTCATCGTACCTTGTACCTCACAGATGTCCAAGCATGTACAAAAACACACACACACACACTCACACACACACACACAAACACACACACACACACACACACACCGACACACCCACACGCACACACACGCACGGCAAGTCAAGCGAAATCATGGCTGGATTTAGTTAGTTCCGAATGCTGGATGTTCCAGTCTGCTGGCACTTGCTGGAAGGCTTGTTGCGAACAACATGAAACAGATTGCGGCAAACGTGCTTGCAGGCAAAACTGAACTGTCTGCGTCAGCCAACAGTCACCTTGTACCTGCAACCTGTTGACATCTGCGGATGCCAAATCGAACTCCAAGGTTCAACCTTCGATTCGTTCACTTGTTGGCCAATGATGGAAGCAACAACGTTCAAGGGTGCTTTTGGGCGGCCAGGACATCTCCCAGTGCTTCACCAGAGTAAATAGGCGTCTTCGTTGGCTGTCGCTGCGGGCCCTGCTTCCCCTGCGGAAAAAGCTTGATGTTATAATGCAAACATTTGTGTCCTGTATGAAAGGAAAAAGGCATTCACTTGGGACGTGACTCCCTTAAGTTCATGAGCGAGAACCACACACACACATATACCTATAGAGAAGCAGAGAAAACAGTAACAGCACTGCGCAGGCTCTGTCACACAGAACTGCTACCACATCACGATGCCTGTGTCTGGACTCACAGTCCGCGCCAATTGTGTAAATCAATCCTCGGCCGGACGAGACGGCTCTTGCATTGCGTGTCGACAATATGTGTCATCTCCCTGAACATCGTGGCAATCGAGCGCACATGCCGCTACAGCGACCCGGCATGAGATAAATGTGTGTCCCCGTCAACGGGCATTCCAAAGATTCAAGCACCGCTCAGTGCTACAAGCAGGAAAAGGCACGTAGCAAAACATTTGCACGGGACGTGTATCACTCGCATGAGATATGTTAGTCGAAAGCCTCGATGCCTCGAGACATTTGTCATACTCGAATCCCCAGATTGCTGGCCTGCCAATCACAGTTCCACAACTTCAACTACAGCCATTGTTCTTCTCTGCTTATGCTCCGCATGCCGGCTTGTCGTCACCAGCCGAAGTCGAGGGAGTTCATGAGAGAGTCAAGGATATGGACGTGAAGCTGTTTCGCAGATAAACTCCAAGGCACTGACCGTGTAGACTTCATCTGCGTTCAGTGCCAATGCCCCACACGCAGAGCCCATGCCTGCGCCTCTGCATAAAAGATGGGACAGAGCGGTGGTAAAAGCACGGATTCGGTTCCCAGACCTGCTGAACACTGGTACGGCCGGTCTGGCATGGGAAAAGCCTGAGCGTCCACGGAAGAAGTGTTTTCTGTCACTGGCCCTTAAATCCCCGGCCTGCACCGGAAGCATCATGTAAGGGACCTTTAGGTCGCAGGCTGCCACGAAGGCTCTGAGGCTCTGAGGCTCTCCGTTCTGAGGCCCAAGACCACCTGCATGGATCCTTGCTGGGATCCCAGAGCACCTTCACAGGGACAGAGGGGGCACTCGATGGCAAAGGCCCCTGAGGATGTCAGAGACCAACCTTGAGCTCCGACGCAGATTTGCCGATCCAAGGGTACCTGAACGGAAGAAGAACCCCTTTGCTTCCGACTGCCCGAACCTACCATCGTCAGTGGCCGGCCCCATGCCCGAGAACTTTCGATTCAAGTACCCTCGCAACATACCACCCCAAGATTAGTGAAGTCTTGTCCTTTTTCAAAGACAACAGCGACACTTTAGAGAGCCAACTTGTTCTCCTGGTCATTTTGCTTTCCTTCGTTGTCATGTTTCGCCGCGAAATTAGGACATTGCGAAAGACCCACACAGACCCACTTCGCATGTCGCCCATGACTCCTTTCCGCAACCACAATACTTAGAGACTTAGAGGCCTACAGCAAGCCAAACATAGTTTCCAAACGCAACGTTGCCCGACTGCACCCGTGTGCGAGACCTTATGACCTGCGACTGCCACAAGCTTAAGCCAGGCCGAGTTCTGCGTCTCAATCAAGAACCAGAGTGCTCTGCTTTGGCGCTTACTGGAAGGCTGCAAGCTGGCCAGCCTGGCCCAGCGTCTTCGTGAGCGAAGTCTGTGGATTGGATGGCATCTCAGCGTGCACAAGACTCGGAATCGAAGCTGCTGCGGCGGCACAGCTAACCGCCGTGTGCCGGACCGTTTGGCTTGCCATGTAGAGGGCCATGTGGGCACTCTCGTGCAGCTCAGACGGGACGTGTGAGACCAGGTACCTCGACGCGAGATGCCAGACAGCTGCGATGATGCTTCCTGGATGCTTCCGGGACCCGAGCTGCCCTGGGTTTGCCGCTGTGCCACGGACTGGCAAAGCGGCCGTCAAGTCCTTGCAAAATTGGGTCACCAGAAGGCTCTTCAGAGCGGAGCGAGTAGCAACTTTTTGGGTTCAAGGGCGGTCGCATCCTGATCGGCAGAAGGCCCACAGTCGGGGAAGGGCAGCGCCGAGCCTTGGCTCGCAACTGTCCACTGAGCTACTCTTGGCACCCTCGAGCCCGAGACAAGTGCTTGCAGAGCTTGGCAAAGACGGCGGAAAGGACTTCTGCTGCATCTGCCTTATCACGCGCTTCGCAAATTTGAGGAACCCTATCGTAGTTCGGCTCTATCCGCTTGCCAAGGTGCTGGAGCAGCTGCCTCGTTTCGCAATTCTTGATACGAAAACATACAGGTAGACAGTGCTGCGTGCAACTGCGAGGCTGTTGAGCTGCGAGCAGCCTGTGCAACAGCCAGGGTTCATCAAACACCGAACTTCTCCAAGCGAGCAACATGTCATACTGGCACCTATGCCTGTGTTGAGATTGATTGAGATCACGGAACCCGGACACAGTCGACAAGAAACGGCAGCGAATCGACAATTCCATTTGCTTGCCGGTTTATTCAACCCGCCCAGTCCTGCCGCACCAATCCTGTTACTCTCTTTTTGGAATCCCAGCCGCTGGAGCGGGGCCCGGCGCGCAATCATCACCAGCGCTCACAAATGAAGTCACTGCACCGAAGACCCCACACGCTTGCACCGAGAAGCTCCGCGATACGACATCAAGCCTGGGAACCCGCATCACAGTTTCACGTGGCTCTGGTATGCTCTGGTGGTCTTCCGTCTGCGACGTCAACTCTTCTTGACTTGAAGGGTCGGCTTTTGAATCCATGCAGAACCTCGAAGCGCGTTATTCCGCGTGCTGGCTGCCCCCAGGCTACGAGAAGGACATTAACAAGTAAAGCAGGTACGCTACAACAACCGCGGGGCTGATGCGGTACTCGTAGGGTACGATTTGCTTCTGTCTTTGGCCTTGAGTATGGCGACGATCACCATTAGGTCCGACTCGTCACATGCTGATAATCGACAGCACACAGCCCCCGATCCGTAAATCATGCCAGTTAGGCTGCAGCTGCTGAGCTTGGATGACTTGAAGCTGTGGCGACCTGAGTGAATCGGATTGGAGAGGTCAAACGTCGAAGGTCGAGCCATCATCAAAACTTAGGTCGCTGCATACACGATTCAATGTCCTGCCCCCGGGTATCCTTGGACCTGCGTGCATGATGCGGATACAGCGGTCAAATTCTTGGGACGTTTGTGAAGTTTCCGCTGACACTTGGCAGCAGGCAAGATGCCCTGGGCTCGCATGGGGGGACGCCGCTCCTTTCCCGAGGTGCAGCGCCCACGCTGTTCACGGCATTTCACGGCTTCCTGGCCCATCCCCCGCCTCGCGCTGCTGCATGCGCTTTCGCCTTATCTCCTGAAGCCACAGGTAAGCAAAACTGTAAGCTCAAGATTTAAGCTTTGGGATGACCTCGGAGCAAGGAGTCTCGGATCACTGGAAATTCTGTGTTGGGATACTCAATCACGGAGATGAATAGTTCACGAAACTTTTCTTCGAGTGTCCGCTTCAGTTCCTCGTACCCCAACACTCAAGACATATGACATAAGATTGAGCGGGGCCTGAGAGGCAACCGCTGGAAAGAACAGCGACGTTGTTGTAGCCACTTCGTTGCGGTTCTCCCGTCGGGCAGCAGCTAGCGCTCCTCCTCATGCCGCTCCATGATCTTCAGGAGCTGCCTGCAGCTGAACGAGCAAGCGAGAAGCTCCTTGCAGAAGAAACGTGCTGGAAGGCCACTGCTGCTGCTGCTGTAGCGAAAGCTGTCGCAATTCCTGCGGATCGACGCCTGCGACTTGCGGAGTATCTTGGTCCAATTTCCGCACCACATTCGTGCCTGACACAGGCTGCCGTGGCAAAGGCCTCAATGCACTTCCGTGTGCGCTGCTCACCCACTGACCCACCGAAGCAGTGCATTAAGACGTAGCAGCGGTCAGAGCAATTCAAGGCCAAAGACACCCCGCCGCCTGCCTAATGAACCACAAGTTATGTACCGTGGCTTTCGGTGCTTCTCAGTTGTGGTCTGCTTTGTTGTGTGGAAGTTGTGTGTGCTCTGGTCCATACACGTACAAGCCGGTGTTTGGCATCAACTGATCCGTGCATCCACAGTTACTTGGAATCCTCGCTGTGTTATA
>CAJNDV010011847.1:0-12528 GCA_905221635.1 Symbiodinium sp. CCMP2456
CGCGGGGGCTAAACAACTCAATTCACTTAAGTCGCGAAAAAACCCTCGCCTGGCCCTAGGGTTTAGGGTTTAGGGTTCCCTAAACCCTAAACCCTAAACCCTGTGTGCAAACAATCGCTCCTCTGCGCTGTCACTTGGCGGCTCAAGACCTGCTCTTAGATCAGCGTGAAGCTCACACACCCATGTTATGTGGGGGTCTGCTGGGTTGGGATGCTCCGCACATGCACTTCCAGCACTGATGATCCGCGGGGGTAGTGGGCCCTGAAGGTAGGAGCTTTACACGGAATTTGGAGGCCTCCTGCAAGCTCTTGGCGGCGCCGGCTACACATACAGTCGGCGATGACGGCGTATGAGCCATTGCGTCACACAACGACAGGAGTCATACCCAACGTCAAGTCGGCGGCTTGAAAGTTCAGATGCAAACGATGCACATCCCTGGACACCACCTTGATCCACCTTCCGACTATCGACCAACCGAACACCAACCACCACTATTTTGTGATCTCCCGCCTCTGTTGTGAAGCGTGTGTGAATTGCCAAGCAGTGTTACTGGGACCAACATCCCTGGATTCTGCTCCCTTCACTTCTAGGGTCGCAGGAGTACTTTTTTTACGGAAATCGTAAGTAAACGGAATTCTCCGAAACCATAAACGTCCTCATGGTGAACAACAGATCGCTCGCTACAGGCCTTCGGACAGAATAACAATCAATCACGTGCAGCAGAAAGGTCACTCAAGGTTACCCGTGCAGCAGTGCACATCCGGAAGCTTGGGTCTCCCCCATTCCATTCCACAGCCTGCATCCTACCCAGCACCTTCCTATAAGGGACCCTTCCCTCGTCCTCTGTCTCAGCTGTGCACGTTCTCAGAGAACCCTTTGACTATGACGGACAATGGCACGTGCGTCCGTACGTCTTTCTGCTGATGCGCTTTTTCTGTTCTCGATAAACTGCTAATCAAGTGGCTCTCACTTCGACTGGCGGCAAAGAGAGAAAATATTCGTCGAGCGGACCTATTGGCATCTCGAACCTGGCTTAAAGCCAGGATCTGCCAATAGAAACGTTATCTGAATCTATCACGGGCAGCTTGGACGACTCTCTCCTGCATTGACAGACAGGTCAAACTCCAGACTGGCTTCACTACAAGCCAAATCAGCATTGACCCATGCTTCAAGTCCAAGCGGCCCAGAAAGTCTTGCGGAACTGAGGCTGAATATCCCACACTTGCGACAAAAACGTGTCTCTCTTCCTGAGAAGTCTTCCGTGCGGTGATCCCCAGCATTCCACGCTTTTGTCAACCGAAGTGGCCTTCAGCAACATGGTGCTGGAATGGGATCCTCTTTCGCAACAGCAGTAGTCAGCAGCATACAGCGGAATTGCAGAAACTATTGACCATTGCAGGGTATGAGAACCTCACAAGCCGTGAGCTGGTGCCGTCGGAAAACCATTCCGACCATTCATTTTCTCTTCCACACATCATGTGGGGGAAAACTGCACGATGAGCTTGGTCACGTATACTTGCATCTTATCTCTGCACGTCTTGATGCTGCAGCATGACCAAGCTCACCAAGTCAAGTTGCCTGATGTCCAACACACAGATCGGAGAAGGGACAACACCCTTAGGTCACCGTTGAAACTCTGACATCCGTTGGTCGCATCAGGCAAGTTGGTATTTCAAGCCGCCTCACGTTTTATGCATCGGCGAGACCTCAACTGCAGATTCGCCTTCGGAAGATGTTAGTGTTCAAATTACATGAACAGTACCAGCAAATCAAGTAAACGGCGAGTGGGGCGAGCAACTGGGCTGCGCAAGCACTGCAGCACATGTACGTGTCGTTCAACCGTGCCTTGTCTTGCCAACCTCATCCTCAGTCGCACAGGACTGCGTTGCGGTGTGTCAACTCATGTCGGAGCCATGCATGCGGAAAGGATGCGACACGACCTTTCAGATTTGCAGTTTTCAATGGCATGTCCTGCGTTTGCGAAGTGTAACTGACACTATCAGTAGCCTTGCAATACAGGCTCCACTGCCACAGATAACCAGGGTGCTTGTATTTACTTGTGATTCGTGCTCTTCAACCATGGCACTTGCAGCCAAGTGTCCGAAACGTCAAGCAGGCTGAACGCAAATGTTGCAGAGTGGCTCCAGGGAAGCCACACTATGCCACACTTTCAGGGTGTGAGCGTTGCCATTAGTTCCCACAAGATGGAAAAAAACAACAGCAGCGATACTACATTCAATTCCAGGTTGAAGTGGGATCTTGAGGCAAGACTCTGGCGCGACGTCAGGTGTCGCTTCTTCGTTTGCAACAATGCAGCTTGCATTGCATGTTGCAATGTGGGAAAATCTGTCATGGAGCTCCAGTTCGGGAGCACACCTCATGACATGCCAACACTGCAATTCCATCCATGTCGTCGATGCTCAGCTCAAGCAGAGGCCACTGCACCTGACACTTTCATGAACGCCCGTGCCGGATGCAGTTGGAAGTCGTCCGTCCTAGTCGGGATACTACATACAGGTTGCATCTGCTTTAGGTCTTGGAGTATCGCAGACCGTGGCAACCATTCCATCAAGGTGTGGCACCTGCACCGACCCCTCTGACGACTCTGACCACTGCAATTGACCACCGTTGCGATGCACTTGCGAGGGATCCTTTCAAGTCGTTCGCCCCTACGCGTGCATCGGCCTGCGCAAGCCTGATACCTTTGCCCAACGGGCTAACATTGACCTGCCATCAAACACACATGCGACGGGCGGTCTGTATCATGAGCATCGCGAATCATCACGAGGCAAAATTCGGTCAGGCTTTGCACGAAAACACCTGCGACAGATCAACCGAAGAGAACTTTGTCAAATTATGTTAATGAAAGATTACACAGCAAGCACTATCCATCAGAAAACGAACGGACTGTTTGGATCGTGAAACCTCAAGTCCAACGGGTTCGATGTCCACTGTTGCACCTACGAGTAGCATCCAACTTGTCCAACCAAATACTCACTCGCCAGCCGCATGCAGCATGCACATTCTGCTGCCGGGCATGCCAGGCATGTCCGCGTCTGGGCGTGGCGCCTCGCCGTCCAGCTTGACCAACGCCTGAGCACTGATGCCCGATCCATTTTCTGGTGCCGATTCTATGCTCTGATTGGTTGAGACATTGGCACCACCGGTTCAACATAAGGGATGATAGCAGAATTATCACCCCTGCATAGCGTGGGCACGGCATTCTTGCTTGTCCGTCGTACGACTGAGTAGCGAGCGATTGTAGGAGCACCCTTTGGCCTGTACACTGGACACATGTCGCAGGCATAACAACGAACAGCTCTCGCTGCACAAGTGCATACTACAGACCGCACCCCCTCGTCTGCAGGCCAAAGCATCTGAGCCTCCGAAGGCCGAACCACATTGAAGCCAGCGCAGCGAAGGCGCTGCAAACAGTCTTCTCCACCTCGGAACGAGGCCCGAACTGCTTCGGACTGGCCTGCATAGCCGCATAGCCCATCAGCGGCGCCTCGCTGGCTCCACGCCCGGCGCCTCAGCTCATCTCAGCGCAGTGCAGCGCCGCAGGTCTTGACAAGAAGGATTGTGCGTTCCGGTTTTCGGGAGCTGCCGAGTACAGCAGCCTTTGAGGTCTTGGCTTCATGATGGTGTGAAGTGCACTCTGCACCAACTCCGTGTCCAGCAAGAGCTTCCTGCACCGGGCCCTACACAAGGGAAGAGCTGCGCAACGAGACGGGCAACGCAGTATGGTTCTCTATGGTTCTCTTCTGGAGACGTCGCATGTGCATGACTACATGCCCATGCACAAAACACGTTGAGACTTCGACACCGATCATAACAAATGTCGCTCACTCAACCCATGCCCAAATGTGCCTGCTCCTTTGGCTTTGCTCTGCTACCTGGTGCCAGCGGCATCTAGGGAAGTGTCAGATTTGAAGCATTCATAAGCCCGTTTGATCCCGTTTGGCTTCCCAGCGCTCCTGCCACAGTAGTGAAACGATGTGCTCGCTCTGCCCGAATCTCGTGGCCTGCAGACTCAGGCAAACAGCAGCTGCTGTGACACTTTAGCAAGAGCATGTACAATTAACAGACATGACTTGCGACTTCGAATCTCAAACACAATTTGCAGCATGATCTACTGGTATATTCAGAGAGGCACACGTACGTACAAACATACACACACACACACAAACACGCGAGAAACAACGATCACTCCCGAAAGAAAAATAAACTCTTACTGGCTCTAAGGTGCGCACTCCTCGCATCAAGGTCACGTATGTCTTCTCGTCTGGTAGCTGCCCAGCCTGACACATGGAATCCCATGAAATCTCACTCTGCTGGGCAGGTCCATGCCTGAAGCATCCGATCTAGGAGACCCATCGCCAGGTCCATCCTCCCATTCCTAACGAAAGGGTCAACTGCGACGACTGTATGCAAAACAGAGACAGGGAGCAGCAGTCTCCTTCCACTAACACCACCCTCAAATCTTCCGGTAGAACCGGCAAACAAAACTTGCTCAGAATGGCTTCTGTGTACACGTGGTTCCACTGAGGCACAAGATGTTCATCTTTCTTGACCAAGTCTCCATGTGCACGAGGACATCAGTGTGGTGTACACCTGCCACGAACATGCTGTCGTGATCTTCTCCGCACGCCTTACCTACTTTCGACAAGTTCATACAGCAGCTGATCTCATGTCAGTGTTGCGGCAGTATTGGGCTGGAACCCAAACTTTTGCGGCATCTCATCCAGCACCTGACGAGCACTCGAACAGAGGCCTACGCACGTTGTGTAGGAAGGCACTGGTCAGCAGTGTTCGCTGCCTTGAATGCTGCATCCAAATCTGAGATTCGGCCGTAGAGCTTGATCAGGATGGAAGCCTTGCATGTCGGAGAAGCGTTGCTGCAGAACGTCAACCACTGGAGCTGCAGGATTGTTGAAGGCACGCCCACTCAGAAATTCTTACGCATCGGTGTAGACAGGAGAGACACCGTTGGCCACTCTGAGCCACTGGCAGAATAATTGCTGGGCTGAACACCAGCCGAAACCATGTCCTCAATCACCTGTCTTATGTCTTATGACAACGCTGCACCTGATCACAATCCACAGGGAAGCAACCCTTTATGTGCTGCTTTGCCGTTGCAGTCATTAGCAACCCAACTCTGGCAAATCACGTAGCCGGCTGGCCGTGTCGCAAGACAGTATTGCAGCTGTACTGGAAAAGAACTTTCGTGCCTGTGTCTTGGTTTGTGCCTGAATTGCCCCGTGAGGCCTGCTCACAAAGCATGGGCATCTCTTTCCGGGCACATCCATCCAACAAACTGTTGAACACGATGGCGTCGGGTTTGATACCTGCAGGGAGGATGCACAAAGAGCGGGACGCCGTCAGCCATGAGGACTGTACAAAAGTGATCGTTTGTGATTCGATGTGTGGCCCGCGCTCCAAGCCCTGACATGAGGACTTTGCTTTCTGCATGGGTTCTCTTGTCTAGGACCAGGACTTCCGGCTCAGCCAGATTGATTTGTTGTTCCGTCTCCTACCGAGCCACCTGCAAGGCTTCGGTTCGGGAATTGTTCCTATGAGTCAGGATCGAAACTATTCTAGTGGTGAACACCTCTCACTTTCGCCGAGATTCAAAGAGCTAAACCAAGCACAAAGCCAAACGATGCCAAACCCTGTGCCCCAACGGAAACATTCGGAAAGATGGCGCCTCGGCGGCGCATGGCGCCGAAGAGCTCAAGCGCATGATCCAAGTCGCCGGTGACGCAGTAGCCTTGGAAGCATCAACCGGCCTGTGATTGCCTGTGCGCCGCTATACTCAACTTGCCGAGTGCGGGTCCCTTAATCAACGTGCTGTAGGTGATGAGGTCTGGGGAAAGGTCGAAGGTAGCCTCGTGATGCTTGTCGGACAGTGTGCGACTCGTTGAACTCTTGCCTTGGGCTCAAGCCATATCTTGAAGCAGCTCAGCTGCTCGGGTCATGTCCCCTGCTCTGCAGCAGGCATCCACCAAGGTGTTGAGGACCACGAGGCCCACCGGAACTCCCTGGGCCTGAAGCACAGAACGGTGTACATCTTCATGCATCGCCGCCCACTGCCTTCATCTCCTCATAGCACTCCAAAGCTCTCACAGCATCCTGCAAAGGCATGGGAGAAGTGTCCCTGAAAGCATGGCTAAGGCTGCGCAGCGCTGCGCACGCCGTCCTTTTGCTGGGCGTATCCACGCACGATCATGGCATAGGCAATGGCAAAGGCATTCGATCCGAACCTGACTCCAAGGCCACGGCCGGCTGATGGGATCTCCATTTTGCAATCTGGGTCTCACAGGCCCATCCTCTCCAAGCTCCTTTTTCTCTCTCTGTCTTTTGCGGGGGGAGGAGCGAACACTATGCTCCCGTGCAGTGTGCAGAACGTGGCCGGCTTGGTTTAGGCTTTGTGTCTCACTCTCGTTCCACGCTCGCTGCAAGCTGAATTGACCTTTAGGCACATCACAGCAGAAACGTATGGTAGCTTACTATGTAGCGTAATGGAAGTACAAGCGCATAGTGGCCCGAAGCCTGGTCGAACATCCTGAGGGGCCCCTCATTGGGGTTTTCTCCCGTGCAGATCGGAGATTTCGTGCTCGCCGGGTTGGTGACCGATTCCCCCAGCCTTAAAGAAAGACCGATACACGTGCATTGGACAAATCCGATTTGGCTCTTCCAAAACGACGCTACCGCTGTGGACAAGAATGCCCGTTTTTTCTGTGCTAGCCGCTAGCCAAAGAATCGAACGTGTAGAAACATGCTTACAACCTAGGTCTTGTATACATCGCCACTTTCAAGAGTAAGATGTGCAGGAAGGCTGGGCACACGGACGGCACGAACGTGATTCTACAAGCAGCTTGTATGTCTCCTGTCTTGCATCACTGTGTGAGAACACTAGCGTCGGCATGTTTGCACCACTGGCATGAAGTAGTGGGAACTAGCAACTCAGCCGCAAACAAGGACTGAAGCAGTGCATGCAACGGGGACTGGGAGAGCACAGAGCGGCAGAGCGTTTGCGGGGACTTGCCTCGCCCGATGGACGTCTCGCATTTCTGCAAAAAGCTGAAGGGCATGCTTCAGGTTGCCACCTGGCCAGATCTTTTAGCGCATCCGTCTCTCTCAGAGGCTGCAGGCCGGTGAAGCGGTGATAACCAAGTGCCGGAAAGGCCCATGACCAGGACGTCGATCATTTGCGCGTAGACATGTTCGCTTGGCTCAAGTCCCTGGCGTCAACATGCAAAGGAATTTCATCTGCAGCACGAGGAACTGGCGTTGCAGCTGGCATCACTGAGAGAAGGGCAGGGGGACGAAGGATGTACAAAAGTATACAACCCTGCGCTACGGAAACTAAGAGGGCGCATTGCCGCAGCTCTGGTAGAGCAGCCCCAGGGACCGCACAACTGCAAAGGAGTTTGATATGAATTTGATAGCCCTCGCTTTCAACTTGTCCTGCACTTTGGTGATGTCGTCCCACAAGGCACATGCCTTCACTGTTTGGCCGGCTGACCCGTAGGCCTGGGAAGCTCTAGATTGTCAACTGATCGGTCCAAGCGAACACTGTCCGGCTGCGATGGTCCTTGATGAGAGCCGCGTAGGTGGGATTGCAACAGCGCTTGGGCAGGTCCCAGCCATTCCTGGTCGCACTGGAGCTTCATCCAGGGTGTCAATCTCTGCAGTCCTTCTCGAACAACCACCCCAGAGATGCATCACTCTCCCGAGCAGCTGCCTTTTCAACATCGCCAGCACGTGCTGAAGTCGCCTGGTATCTCGAAGAGCCACACAAGCCTGGCAAGCAAACCGCAATCATGTGTGTTTATGTACCACACCCCACAACTCATATACTTTGGGGCTCCCACCAACCCCTTAAGTGTACTGTTCGTTGCTCGGGAATTCCATCGGCCCAAAGGAACAAGCACAAAACACACTTCGACCCCCAGACATCGATGCAACTAACAGCCCCCTTCAAGTACAGAAAGAGGTGCTACTACGTGTTCAGGTGACTCACCCTTGCTAGCCCCTTCTGCTCTTCGTTCGTTTAAGACAACAACTGTGCGGCCCGCCTCCAAGATGACATTCACGAGAACCTCGTCCAGCTTGACGGCATGCCTTGCATGTCGACTCACCGACCCAAGCCATCCCAAGCCTCCTTAGCCTTTTTTGGCCCTTTTGCACCTCGACACCAGGTCGAGAGCGCGGTCGAACTCCGCGGGTGCCAAAGCGCGCTGGGCTTTGGTTCCCTGCCAGAACAGACATTACGATTCAGGCCCTGCAGGGGTGGTCCGGCATAGGGTTCAGGGACATTTCAGGGTCGGTAACAGCCCTGGCAGGGAAGAAGAGACCGCATCAACATAACTACCGCTATCTTTGGCTTCCTTATGCTTCCTGTAGCTCTGTGGCTTGTCATGGCAGCCTTGAGGATGATGCTCACGGTGTAGGCGTCGAGAGGTGGGCCATTTCCTGTGGTACATGCCGCCGCAAGGGCATCAGCACCCGATCGCCTTGCCGGCTTCCAACATCCGAGGCTGCAGCTCTCCATTCCGTCGATCGTGCGCCAGGCCACGTCCTGGATTCGACACCCTTCCGCCGTCTTCGCTTCCCTCCTCAGGCGCCGGCCACGTCTCCGTGCGCAAGCGCTCCACCTCGTCAGGAGGGTGATGTTGTCCATGGTGTGCCATGCTCACTTCTCCCCGTTGTGGGTGTTTGCATCAGCTGAGGCGTGGGCTGATGATCGAGTTGTACGTCGCGGTCGTTGGTCGCAAACCGGACTGAACCATTTCCTGACCCATTGACCCAATCGACAAACGGTTGAATGCCACATTGTCCTAGCTCCATTCCGTCGTCCGGAGTACTCTAAAGCGCCAAGGCCTCAAGAAGGGCACGTGCCAGCTGCATGGAATCACCTGGACTGCAATGGACAGCTGGCAGCACATAAAACAAGGCAGACCGACTCAACCAAGCACAGGCCTTTTTGGCCCATGTAGAGCTTCAGCATGATGTTGTATGAGACAACATCAGCACCTCATGGCAAAGATAAGCGGAATAGCTTCATGTTGCACAAGAGCTGGCAACACTAAGCTCTGCGCTTCCATTCTCCTTCATGTCTTTGAAGATTCTCTGTGCCTTGCCGACAGCTCCATCTTTGGCCGTGACATGCGCTCAAGATGCATACTAAGAGATGCGGGTGCCAAATTCGGGAAACGCTGGGCGACGTTTGGACGCCGGAACTCGAAGAAGGTAATTCGAGAGACGAGTGGGGAAACGGACGCTGATCTTCGAGATCATTCGAGTAACGATCATGGACGCTTGTGTTTCATATGTTGCTGTTATGATGCACTGGCGAACAACGTGTGTCAAAGCTGAGCTATATACTACACTTATATTGTACTCAACTATATTCTTGTACAATTTATGAATGCACGTTCTTACAGGCTTCTTTCATGCTTTGGTGCTTGGTGTCTCGTAAATATGTGACGTTATCCATACCGCCACAGCTTACTAAAGCTGGACTTACTGACTGCCAGAAACTTCAAGCCCCGAAGCTTTAAATCCTAAACCTGCGACCTATGAGCCCTAACTGTAAACTTTTAAAGCCAAACACCAAACCAGTGAACCCCCATCCCCTGAACCCTCAGCGAGAGAACGAGTGTCTCGACAACTTTCGGAGCAGCGAGGTGGTCAGCTCCGACAGGTCACGTCATCTCAAGCATCTCATGCATCCATTCATTATCCATTCACCTACGCATTCATCCATGCAAGCAAGACTACAATTCGCCCTTCCGTTGAACTCAAAACCCAACAAAAGCTTTGAATCAACCCTTCTCACACATCTCCTTTATTAAACTTCTCTATATCAAGCCTTCTACATGTATAAACTTCTTTATGAACCCCCCTCCATAACCCAGAATGCCTCCCCCCATCCACAGGCGAATTCAGAGACATGACCTAATGCTTCTCACTCTCGCAGCTGTCGCTAGAATCTAATCGAACTTGATTTAGGTTGCGTACCACGTTGACTCGATTAAGTTCAGGCGCGTCATCCGCACAATCTTCTGCCACGGCTGCATCCAAGTCGGCATTGCTCGCAGCAACCTTACTTACGTGGACTACCGTGAAGCTGGCTCACGCAAACTGCAGAGGCTTGAATCTCATAGCCCATGCCAGAATTCTGGCCTGAAGTGGTGTTTCGGGTCGCACTGCCAATGAAGCTTCTGACCTTTGTCGAATGGCTCGTGGAAATAACTGGCGGGCAAAAAAAGCACAAATGCTTAGATACCAACGCTTGCTTCGATAAGTTGGCCTGCTGCGTCCGAACATTTCTCTAGATGCAGAATGTCATGGAAAGCTCAAGCGCTTGGAGTTCACAAACATCTGACAAGGATTGAGAGCGAGATTCGGGTGTTGCGTGCGTGAGTGATGGTCCCATTCCTGCCTCGAGGGCAGACTCACTCCCGGCAGCCGTCGAGCCTTCTGGGATCAGCAGTTGCAAGGTTTCGTGCCGTGATCGCATCATATCGCATCGCATCATTGCGGTATATGACAGTGAACGGAGCGACCTCTAGGTGACGTAAGGTCGTTGTCCGTGTCCGCTGCCTTGGGAAACGCTTTCAAAGAGCTACCGCAGACCGCGCACGAGATCACGGGGTGCATGGTTTCAAGATTTCAATCAGAAGCGGGTGTCATGGCTTGCATGGCCGATTGTGGCTGTGGCGGTCTTTTGAGTCTTGAGTACGTGGCCCAGTCCTCGTCGGCTGTGCTCCTTACTTAAAGGAACGGCACATACATGCGATGCATGAACTGCCACGCAGGCTTCCGAACCAAAACGAACCAACACACCCGACTGATGCTCCTGTTGGAGCACGAGCTGAGATTTGGGCATTGACATGGCCTTTGCAGCTGCCAGTGCCAGCGACGCCCTGCCAGACGACCTGAAACCACAAGCAATCCCGATTAGAAAGGGCCAATGGCCGCCGCTACTTGCTATGTACGCTGTTCACCACGTCTTGCTCTGCAATGACTCTGCGGACCTTTGAGACCACGCCTGCCAGAAAGATGTAGACTTGCCGAGAGCTGGGACTACAAAACAAGGCTTAAGACCACGCTCTCACTTCACGGTGTTGATGTGCTATGTGACTCCTTCCACCTAGCTGTCGAGTGCCGACACAATATCCTCCTCGTGTGTCACCATGCTTTGATGGATGCATTCGGTTGGGTTTTTTGAGTTTATGCATGGCAACTCCTGCAGCAAGTGTTGTTGTGCTTGGCTTTTCTTCGATTGATCCTTCTGCCCCCACCCCCTCTGTGTCCACTTGTTTAAATGTTGCTCTCAGTTTTCTTGTTTAACCTGGACTGACCCGACCGACAGTTGAACCGGCTGCTTCTGAAACATCAATGTGAGATCGCTTCACATCTTTGCATCTCGTTTTGCAGTATCGGGAGCTTCCGAACGACGCTAAACCCGAAAGCCCTAAATCCCAAGCCACCGAGAATCTACAAGTTTCCGTCTTCAAGGACACAGCGCACAGCAACTCCTCGGTTCACGCAGTTCGCGTGCATACACATAACCATCCCCACTCTCGCTCTGTAGCACTTGCTGCAACCGCTCTGTGGCTGTAGCTTTGCCCAAACGCACATGGACCTTGAACGCAGCGGCAAGATCACGAAACGCAACGAGACTGTCCGGACATGCAGTTTGCATGTGATCATGTCCCCAAAGCACGATGCCATGGCATCATGTCCCGAGACTTTCGGCTAAGATATCGACTCCAGCAATGCAGGAGATTCTGTAATAGCTGCCGACAGCCTGGCAATGCCATGCCGAGCCGTTCAGGGTGCAGTTGCGAGTAAGTTTCGGCAGCTTGACAAAGCATGGAACAGTCCATCCGGTAGATCAGGGTGACATTCGACCTTATGTCTGCTGATTGTACGGAAGGGCGCGGCGGCCAAAGAACGAGGGCGCAGCCATTCGCACAAACAGCTCCTGGAGCTCCCCATCAGGATTGCCGAAGGCCAGATCAGCCTTGGAACAGCCGCAACAAGTGCTCTGGCTCCCATGGATATTGCGCAGCTTATGAAAGACTCTAGTCTTGGATTGTAGCTGCAGGCCCTGAGCACAATGCAATGCTCGTGCATGAGCAATGCTGGGCATCCAGGCTCGGATTAATGCTTCAAACGACGCCAGCGACAGGGCACCTGACAGTAGAAGGGTGTGGATCAAAAAAACGTAACATGTAATTTAATCGGCCCGGGATCAAAAACAACTCAAACAAAATCAAGAAAAACATCTTCTGCCTGTCATGTTTAGCGGCAATCTGCGGACAGTTGTCGTGTGAAAAGCTCTTCAGGAATTCCGATTCCCATAGTCCTGTTTCAGGTGACACCGCCAGTACGGCGCCGAACTGCGATTTGCTTTGTTTGCTGGTCTCGGTGCAAATATTCAAGCAAGCAAGAATAGTAGTAATCGTACTACTAATATTAATACTAGTACTGCGTGAGGGTTTGGTATTGATG
>CAJNDV010011847.1:15491-34960 GCA_905221635.1 Symbiodinium sp. CCMP2456
CACTTCCTGCAGGGGCAAGGTTTCAAACTGAGCTGCTTGGATCAAGCAGTTCATGATCCCTATCAACTGTAGATGTCAGGGCAGGCTGCGGCGCCGTGGGGATGGAGCTGCACGCACCGAGAGAAAATGCAACTCTTGTCTATCCAGGGCTGACCTTACATGGCTGCTACCTATCCTGTGGATTCATCACTTTTGTCTGCAAGTGGCTGCAGCGCAAACAAGTCTGCACAGAATGATCATCCGCTGCGGAAGGTACAAAATGCTTGCGATCACATCGCTGGACATCGCCGTTGGGATGCTGCCAATGCAAAATGGTGCTGCTACTCTTGAAGTGAGCAATGTGTCTGAGATATTTTTCTTACTGCTGAAAACAAGGGCCTATCGGGCCACCTGATGGATTCTGGTAGTTGCGAAACGTCCGGTATACATACCGCTTCGTCGTTGTACAGTCGCAGGAGCTCACTGCTCAAAGGGACTAACGGTCCGGGTGAGTCTCCGCTACCAATGTTAATGAATGTTGCTGCAGCTTAAAGCTTTGGCGCATATAGTTCGCTGCCCTGGTTTAGCTGTCCACAGAGATAGCCGGCCTCCTAGGTCGCCCAAAGGGGCTACGCAAAGACGTCTTCGGATGTTTGCGCTTCGAGAGAGAGAGAGTAGTAGTAGTAGTAGTGGTAGTAGCAGTAGCAGTAGTGGTGGTAGGTGTGGCGGTAGTACTACTGCCCGATCAGCCAATGCTTGCAAAGGGGCAGCGGGCAGGTGATGCAGCGCAGCTTGTAGATTTCCGCACCTCACTGTTGGCACTGACAACACAATGAGCAAGCGCGAAGCGATTCTCCTGGTGTCATGAAGTCTGGGAGCGTGGCGACAAGAAACCCTGCACCACGGAGACACTGATGTCACACCTGCAGTGACCCTTTCAAGATCTTTCAAGCCAGTTTTTTTTGTTTTTTGTGTGTGTGTGTGTGTGTCTGCGGGTGAAGGTGTAACTACACTCTGTCTCGTATTCTACCAATCTGTACTATGGCTAGTTAACTATGTCGATGCCTCGTGCAATGTGTCTTCCAGGATAGCTTGTCAGACGTTGACAACCGCCTCTGCAAAACTCTAGAGCCCGCAGTCAGGAGCCTCAGTAGTCAAGCATACACCAAACAAGCTCTAAACTCTGCTACTTCTATAGAGAATGCCTGGACAACCCTGAAGCCCGCGAGCCCCAAACCCTGAACGTGATTTAGGTCCTGCGTTACGCGGGGCAATGCACATCACTTTTCCTCATTGTGTCTATTTCTGTCTCAGGGGTTTGGGTCTGCATCTGGCATCAAGAATAAGTGAGCTCTGTCTCCTTGACATTCATCTTTTAACAAGAAAAACATGTCACGGTTCTAAGACCCAACGGCAACGTCTGCTCCGTGCCGGCAAGGTGAGACGCCATCTCCTTCGCCTTATGTTCACCCGTGTTCAGAGGTTGAACCGACAGAATGAAGCCCCTTGCACGAATGAGATCCGCACATATTCCGCATCATTCGTGTTTGCAAATGCCTGGGCACCATTGCCGCAGAATTGGCCCATTTGCTGGGAGAAGGACTACGTGAGACACCCATACATCTCTCAACGGTCCATTGCTGGTCTGAGCAGGGCACCACCAGCAACTCCAGCGAAGCCCGGTGGTCCAAGGCAGCCAGGCTTTGTTGGAAGACCTGCAGGAAGTGGCACAGGGAAGGGCAACCAGACCGACAATCCCATCCCTGCGAAGAAGGCCGCGGCGTCTCGTAAGGCCTGCGACAAACACTCCACTGGCACCTGCAGAGGCGAGTCTCTGACTCTGACGTGCAGAAAGTTTCATGGACTCCTACAGTGCTGCGCCTGGCACTGCAAGTCCACCAAGCCCCGAATGCACGTGAACAGGGACGGCCTGTCTCAACAGCCCGAGTGAAAACACATTCTCAGAGGCTTGGCAACTTCATCACTATCATACATATCAAGGCATTTCGACGCAAGTGACATGCCCTTGATTGTTCACAATGGAACTTATTCGACTTGAGGGGCAAGCCGAATCCAACGAAAATTATACTATACCAGGTTAACGGCTACGTATGCGGGACGATCCGGACGTGGACCTGTGTGCGCGGGAAGGGCCGGGCTTGTTCCAAAGCATGTGGGACGTGAATGATGCAGGGGTCAGACGCAGTGGACACAGGGGATGCCGCTATCGGGCAACGTAAAATGGCAGACTGCCTGCGCACGAGGGGCTTCGTCGTGAGAATGTGGATGAAGGAGACGGACGGCGTTGCCATTGCCGCGGTGTATTTAGTTTCTTCCTCAACAAGCAGAACTGAAACCTATCTCTAACAGAAAACCTTCCGGCAGAAAGCATTGTGTATAGGACGGGTTGAGTCCAAAGCCAAGAAAAATCGGCCCCAAACTAAAGCCAAACCTTGTCCTAATAGAAAATCCGGCAGAGGCTTTTGGCTGAGGCTGGCGGCCCCCCGTTTCCTTTGCCAACGTTAGCTCTCCTTCCTTGTTGCAAACGCTGTAGATTGCAGCCTTTGCTACTGCTCCGAGGCTGCAAATGCTTTTAATTAATTGCAGCAGTTCTGGCGGTTCAGAGGCTCGGAACGATATGAATTACTGCATACTGCGTTTTTGGTATTCACAAGCCCCAAATGCTGTCAAGTACGAAACTGTTGTCAACTACAGCATTCCCACTCAGAAGCTCCAAATGCTGTGAAATTACAGCATGTCCGATTCTTCAGAAGCTTACAATGCTGCGAATCCGCTTGCTCAAAGGCTAAGCGGCTAAAGCATTTCCAGCTGTTCATGTGCTTGAAACAGATGCTGTAAGTTGCGCATGTCGTGACAAGAAAGTTTTACATGTGGTAAATTTCAGTTGGTCTCGCATGATGGGCTCTTGGATTGGGCTAACATTGACAAGAACAAAGCGGTGGTTGTTTGGAAAGGGTTCATGAAGGAATGTTCGCCTGGCTTAACCATACGCGGCTGGGTTGGGGAAGGTCCAGCCCCACTTGCGTTTGCAACTAGAATGCTCGAATGATGAAATTCTTGAAAGGCTTTTTGAAGGAATGTACGGAGTGTACATTGATGGCGCGACATTGGTGAAATCAGATTTGCACGGCTTATAAAACGCAGGGGGCTGGCGCCCCCAAAGTTGCAAACAAAATGCTGGTATGATGCGCTGTTGGAAAGGATTCGTGCGGGAATGTCGATTGAACCTTGCTTGCCTTCAAGCTGAAAACAACTAAGGCCGCTTTGAACTGGGCAGAACTGGGCCCCGAGGCGTCAGGCATGCTAATGCATGCTACTAGGATCGGAAGGTGCATTAGCCCATTTGCCCTGCCCTCATCAGGGCGGCACTTCCCTGGTTGGCCGAAAGGTCGCAGCATTTTCAAGACCAAGGCTGGCCCATCCAGCCCACGACCGCACAGTCGCCCAACACTGCGCAGGGCTGCCAGCGCCGGCAGTACTCTCTGTAACTTCAAACAAGCAATCCTCTCCCTTCGACAATCTTCGACAGGTAAAACAACTCAAGGACAATGTCGATTTCCATCCACGATTACCATCAACTTCTTGCGATCCGCGGCGTGAGTAATGTCTTCCCTAACCTGTACACTGCCACCCACCCACACACACACACACACACTCACACACCAGTGCATCATCACATCATGACTCGTCGTCGTGCTAACCCCCCAGAAACTTGACGTACCTTGACTAGAAGCCTGCGGTGGCTCTACAATGCCCTATCTTCGAGAGAATGCTGACAAGAATGCAAATCATACCATTCGTCAGCGAGCTATAATCAGCTGCCCACTGCCGGTCGGTGAGCTTGCGGGCGGCATGGGCGGCGAATGCGGTGACAAAGTGCCGCATCACACGGCGTACTGATGCTGCCAGCTTCTTCTAATCCCTGTCCAACATATGCACCATCAAGTCACAACATGATGCTCCCAACCGGCCAGCCTCAGATGTGCCAGGTTGGTGGCGGCCTTCGAAAGGAAGAGCCCTACGTCTTCTGGCCTGGCACGGCTATGCCATGTTGCTCCTTGTGCTTGTCCCAAACAATCACCCCCACTTCCGGCCTGTTCAAAACAACGAGAGCAGTAAGTACAGCGGATAAAGCCTCTCACGAGGCATGAATCTCAGACAAAAGCTGCAATCCTGTCGGGTCCGTCTAGACATAGCATGGTTGCAACATGCGGCTATATAATTAATGACCTTGGTGATTTCCTTCCAACAAAACCCCTCGTGGCGCAGGTAGCTGGGCTACCCGCGCCGTGAGCCATGTCAAGTTGCTGGTTGCTACATGGAAGTGCGGACCGGAAGCTGGACCAGACGGAAAGGGCATGGGAGTCTTGGGCATGGTTGCAGAGGTTAGAGAAGCCGTTTGCATCAGTGGGGTTGTCCATCGCTGGCGTGGGCTCAGCAGTGCTCAGTTCCCTAGAGCTGACCGTTCTCCGTCTTCGCCCTAACAACAGAAGGAAGCACAAAAGACAAAAGCAATTGGACAACATTTGTGTCGTCCTGCCTGGGATGTAAATTCATCCAGCAGTGGCCATGCATCGAGCACCTGCAGAAATCTCTGTGATAGCTGAATATGCCCAGGGGACGCACCCGACGATGAAGATGAAGTCAATTCTGTGGATGAGACCAAGATGACACAAAACTCTGTTCGGCCTTCCTGTAGGCTGCAAACGCTGACCGTTGGAATCAAGGTGCTGGTTAGTTACATGAGACTGTAGGGACACAATGCAAAAGTCCGAAATGTTTACTTAGTTCGGGCGCACTCCCTGCTGGGGATGAATCGAAACACAAGCACGAGGCAAACATGAGAGCTCAGGACGACGATGCTCAGGTGAGGCCCGTGCGTGCAGTTAGTACATTCTCTCCCACCCGGCACCTCTTCATGTCTCTGCTGAGCCAGCATGGTCTGCAGCTGCTCCAGAGTCACACGGTGCCTTCTTGTCGCTGGATGCAGAGACAACAGCCGAGGCGTGCTAGCATGCACCATCTGCCTGCGAGTGCCCAGCAGTTGCTTCATAGCCTGTAGCAGATCAGAAGGCAAAGCTCTGTGCTGAACGAACTGATTTGTGCCCGGCACCGTCGTTCGGCACAGCGCGAAGCCGAGGCAGAAGAAGCAGAAAAGGCAAAACTCCTGGGCCTGAGATGTGCGCTTTTGCCGATTCGCTTCGCACACCGGCAGTTTGGGTGGGCGGCCAATGGAGCTGCCGCCAGAGTGGACATGAAGGAAGCCAAGACATCCCGCGCAGGGACCTCCCAAAATTGCCAGGGAGCGGAGACATCTGCTATGCACATCGGATCCGCGCACCATCGTTGCCAAAGTTCGCTACTGGAAACCTCGGTATGGCACTACTCGCGGCCCAATGGCTCGATGCGGCACATGGGTCGCCAGTTAACGTGTAGTGAGTTCTGAGACCCCAAGCCCTATTCCATTTATGACAAGGCCCCGATATTGCCCTACGAGACCCCAATTCCAAATAACCCGAATTCTTAAACCCTTACTTATTCTGATAGTTAAGGGCCCTACATGCCTGAATCAAGAAGGAATGCCAATGAATGCCAATGACGAAACATCCAGCCACTAAAGTCTACCACTGTCACTCCGCTGCGACGTGTTTGATGAACTCAGGTCCGCGCTTCAAGTAAAACGTCGCCTGAGGGACTGGCATGTTTTGGAAATAGCGCAGGAGCTGCAAAGTTCGAAAGTCAGCCCAGTCACTCTGCAACAAACAGATCCCGGGACCCCTGCTGCAGAATCTGGGTCAGATATGAGATGAAGACAACGCTACCTGAACAAACATGACACCGGACCGTGCAGGAGCCCACTCTGCGCATGTTCAACAAGTGCGGAGAAAGTACACAAGAACCCGTCCTCATCTACCCAGCTTCCGGGCAAGCATGGCCCTTTAAGAAGCTGTGAGCCAGTGTGACATCAGGGATTCAACATACTCAACTCAATCCCGAATGAACATCGGGATCTCACGCATGAGGCTAGAACTGGTCAACACCGCTGTTTTCTGTTTGCTGGCAGCTGCTGAACACCTCTGAACACTTTGTTGGAGATGAAGACCTTTTTCCACTGGCGGGCACATCGGCGGCTTTGGATCCTGGCAGCAAACTGTGTGAGGTGACAAGTGTTTCATCACACATGAAGAGGCTCGGCTGACTCTGTGGATTGAGCACGTGGCATTGCGCTTCGATTTCTCGCCTGCCCTGTAGATAGTCATGACGGCACTGAGAACAACCATAATTCGTTGCAACTTCTGGGGCATGGCCGCATGGCCACTGGGGTCGCAAGTGGCATCTAACTCGGTGTTCCTTTCCTGGTCGCTGTGCTTGATGCAACTGGTCCCTCCCGTCACCAATACGAAAAGAGACGCCAATTCCTTGCACACGTTCCATGCAATCGCTGCGAAAGTACCATGTTCTGTGCAAGGATTGCTGAAGTGCCTGCTTTGAGGCGCAGCGACGACCACATGTCCCCCTCCTATGAGGGTGTTCGTGTTACGGGTTCCACAATCTCCTCCGGCTAGTTCCTCGGGGATGAGGTTGGTCTCGTACCAATGTGTTCATAAGTTTGCTTGAAAGGATCTGCATTGTCCTGACTCCAAACTCGACACGCGCTGGCAACCGAAAAAGCATGGCAGAGCTGTACTCTGTGAGGTGGTCTGGCTGTACCCAGACTTGCTCCAACGTCATGGGTAGCCACGAAGAAGGCAGGACGAGCCTACACGGGTAGCGGAGGGGTGGGGGCTCCGACCTGCGCTCGGTCAGCGGCGGTCGGATTACAGGCAGGAATGCAAATCGTCTCGTCGGGATCTTCGATTCCAGCCTCCCTTTACAAGCCTGATGAAGCGAATAGGCTCTTCACGCACGGACGAATGTAATTTTCCTTTGCGCGCACGCGCAGTCCAACCACACGGGGCTAGGCCGCTAGGCCAGCATAAGCTACGAGTGCAATGCAGTGCCAAGTTGTGCCAAGTGCAGCTCGGGCCGGGTCCTCGGTCCTCTCACGCTCGCCACGGCCGCTTCTGCTGCTTCTCCAAGGCCGCCAGCTTCAACTTCCTCCGCCTTCAAGCACTTTAGCGGTCTCAAAACTCCAGAATCTTTGTTTGCAAATCAAGTGAGGGCCTGATTCTCTCCGCTTTGGCACGGGTCTTCTCAAGGTGCAACCTTGCGTGGAAGGGCGAGAATACTGGCGAGAACCCCAGTGCCGACTCAGAAGAGACCTCTGAGATTTCGACTTTTGCGATAGATACTCCTGTTGCTTCCGCCCTGCAATCACAAAGCTGCGGGGGAATCGCCGCTCGTTTCACTCGCTCCGCTCGCTCCACGGCGTCACCAGGCCTGGAGGTTTCTGTTTGTCCCAGAGCCTCAAGCCACGCCGCTGGGCAGCTTCCTGCCAGGTGTCTCCACGCTCGAGCGCCACCTGCCAGAGACGACCCTGCAAAAGCTGTTCCACAAAGCTAGTCAGGAAAGCACATCCGCCTCGTGCGAGAGGATTCGGATTCGCTTTGGCTTCACCGGCATCTTGCGAAGCTGGATAGGCACGATGGGATCGTAGCGCTCTTCCTGCTGCCAAGCTACACACAAACCTGCTGAAGGCCCTTCCGGTCTCTGCTTTTCGATTCTTGCTAGGCCCCACAAAGCGCATCTCCTTGAGGTATTCCAAGTGCGGCTGCCACATCCAGGATGGACCTCGGGAGCCGACACTCGCAGTCGGAGTCGCATCAGCATCAGCTACCACCAGGTCGGGGCGACGGCTCTCGGCCTCGGCCAGAAGGGGCTCTTCCTCTGCGAACCGCTGGAGAAGCGGGTGAACCTTCTTCCTAAGATCCGCCGGCCGCCGTGAGGTGAGAGGAGGGGGCTTCTGTAACAGGAAGCTGTGGCCGGAAAATCTGAGTGGCACGCTTGGATGCCAGCTCAGGTCTTGCAGGACTCACAGGGAAGGCGTTACGCTGTGGTGCCATCTCCTCGTTGCTCCGCACAAAAGGACATGACTACTTCCAAGCAGGCCAGGTAGAGGCCTTTTTGGCGATGTCCATTGAAAGGGAGACGTCCTGCAAATTTTACTCCGGAGTTCCTCACAGCGCTCCCTCCGTGAGTCCGTGAGTCTCCTTGCCGCCTCCAAGCTCGAGGTCGGTCAAGCTTCGCCCATCACCGTCGTCAGCTTCGCTGATTTCCGGCAGCTTGTAAGGGGCTTTGTCCGCCTGCAGAGCTTGAAAAGGCCCAGGCCCTCAATGAACTTCCTGAAGGCAGGGACCGAACCGAAGCCCAACACAATATCGCAAGCACTGCAAGCTGAAGTGAACCTAACATGGGGCCTCCTAGCGAGCAGAACATCCTTGCCTCCAGCACTAGAGGTTCGGCTGCGCCTTCCAACTTCAATCGCTTGGAAGAACTCACGTCGTGGCTTTGCTGCAGCGCCTTCGGGAATGAGCTCGTAGGCATCTTCCAGGGAAAATCGGACCTTGATCAGTTTTTGGAGCTACACCCATTGACTCATCGCACGGCGCTGGTTGATAGATTCGTGTGTGTGTGTGTGTGTGGCTGTTTCTAGCAGTGCCCTATAGAGCTGCGGCAGCTGGCAAAGTTGAATGGTTTGCATAATATATAGCACACGCCCTTTGGCAGCGACAGCCAGACTCAAGCACCGGTGCCAACAGTCTCTGTCTGCACGGGGTCGCACAGCAACGCATGGGACGAGGAAGCAAACGCAGGACACCTGCAATCCTGGGTCAACCTCGGCAGAATCGACCGCTGCAAGCAGTCAAAGAAGAGAGGGTGGAAGGCGAGAGTTCTCAACGGCACCGGTCCGGAGCCACGACACGCTCGACACTGCGAGCAAAGGCAGCAAAGGCCGAGACTTCGAGGCCCCGCACGCGCAGCGCCAAGGGTGCTCGAGGGTTCTCTTCCGAAGTCACAGGCACCTTCCCGGAGAATAAACAACCAAAAGCTAGTGGCGGCATTTGCCACAGGGCCTCATGAGGCAGCGCGGTCTCGAACTGCACGAACTGACCAGGAAAGAGACCTGAGCGTAGACCAATTTATCAGAGTCGTCAAGGTAGCTAAATTGTTTCACCCCCAATTTGTTCGGATGCCACCGAGGGACGCCGGCTGTCATGCCACCGAATGTCTCGGCGAAGGGCTCGGATCATGTTGAAGGCATCCTGGATCAATAATAGAATCATGATAGTAAAGTACAAGCATCCGCAAGCAATGCCAGTGAAGCAAAACATCCATAGGAATAGCATGAATAGCTGACTAGCTGATCTGCTGCCGCCGAAGATGGTGCCAGCATGCAATGCACTGTGGCCGGCTTTGGGCTCAATTTGCTTCTTCCCGCAGGGTGTCGAAAGCTCTCTGCGCAACGCAGACTCCAAGCAAGAGCCACCGTAGATCAATCACAGAAGCAACCTCGTCGCCGACTTCCGGCAATCGTTTCAATACGTTTCGGCAAGCTGTCCCCCTTGCTTCCTCCATTGAATGGGACAGCGCCCAGGCACGGCTCTTCTCGGTATGGTCAACGGTTTAGTGCCTTGAGAGGGGGGGTGGGCAAATCGTAAGTACCCAAATGCACGGCCACCAGGAGTGCATGCAAAGCCACCCTCCTGCTCCTCCTCCTCCTCCCGCGGACAACTTGTTGAGGGGAGCTCCGATTTTGCACAGTCTCGAAGTCTTAGGAGTGGAACTGCAAGAGGCGGGGTGTTTTAAGGCTCTGAGGCAGGCCAAGACAGGTTGGTAGCTTTTCCAGAACCCTACACACTTCTCGCTTCCTTCCCTGGCGGTGACCTGCACTGCTGTGAACAGGCATGTCTACCGACTTCGTCGCAGGACTGTGCATGGCGCACTCGCGACTGACTCCATCGCACACCTGCCTGCTCCTCGGATGGAACGATGTAGCCCTCGCCCGCAGCCTGCTGTACAAACCATGATCATGGCATCCCTACCTGGCACAGGTGGCCTCATCCCACTCAAAGACGACTCCGGTCTGGAACCGAAGAACCGAAGGATCCGGACCTTCACGTGACGAGGCTATTGCGCTTTCGGAATGAGGCAGATGGGGCTCCAACTTTGGATAATGGTGTTGTCCAAGTAGGTGCACCTGGGAACACTGCCGGTAAAGTCGGTAAAGTGCAAAAACTTTAAACGGCTTGGGCTCAGGCTTGGCCCCATTTACCACATCACCGGGCAACACGTCGGTTCCAATAGAACCGAAGTTTCCCTCATGTGCAGGTATTTGTGCCTAGCATTGCCTAGCGGTTGCCGTCGGAAGCCGTGGGTGCCAGCCTCTGGGAGGAAGCCGAAGACTCCAGTGGTAACGTCCTGCACATGCTTCCAGTCACATTGCTCGACTTACGGCGACTCTGACTAGCATCAGATATGGTCAGAAGCTTGTTTCTACGTTTCAGCAAAACACATCTTCATATGCGTGTGTGATGAGTGATGTCGCATGCATGTCTGTATCCTGTATGCAAGCAGACAGGCAGGCAGGCAGGCAAGCAGGCATGCGGGCAGGCAGGCAGTCACAAGAAGCTCCTTGCGTCAATGGACGTACCCACAAGCAGCTGGAAACTGTCATCCGAAATGGGCAAGCGTGAAACACACTCGTGGACGAAACAGGTCGCATAATAATGGACGACCAACACAGTTTGCAAGAGCACCGCGGACAGCTTGGGCCGGGACAGCTGGAGCGGTTCAAACGTTCTGTCGCTGGACTGGGTAATTTAATAGCAAGCAGCTGGCCGCCAAATGTCCTGCACAACAGCACCTTCTTCCGTCACCTCTTTGATGAGGAGTGAAAAATCACCTGGCCAACAAGAGCTGGAGGAAATCGCGCACAATCGAAAGCATCCTTGACACCACTTCCAGACCATGCTTCATGCGCACCTTCATAAAGGTACCTGGCGGCAAACTGGAACCACGGGCTGCAAGCAAGTTGAAGGGCTCCAAAGTGCTCTGCACCGTCGCGAACGCACTCCCCTCCACCCTGACAGGCTCGTTGCTCCACGAGTACAGCGTCTCTGCCCCGACACTGCCCCGTTTGCAGTTTTTCAAGCTAGAGCTGAAAGAGCGGGAGTGCAGATGTGGCGAAGTATATGTATGCCAATGTATGCATACAGCCGAGCTCCCCGAAGCCCATCGACACGAACTTTTTGTGCACCGGTGCTGGCGGATCAGGCAAGTGAGCCACAAGTCGAGCCGCGGGTTGCAACAGAAACAAGTCTGTTAGTCTGTGCCTACAGAGTTGAACTTCTGGGGCACTGTTGCTCCAGCGTCTTGATCTGCAGGTCCCAATCTGGAACTACTCCTTGGCACTTGGAAGGTATGAGGCTTTGCCAAGACGTACAAGGGCCAGCAGATGCCACCAGGATTCGATTGTAGTAGCTATCCTGCTTGTGTAAGTACCTCGGAGATGGAGCACAGCAAACGTGGCTTGAAGTCTGCGAACCACTGCCCACCTGCTCAGCGGTCGCTCCACTGGCTCCTGCAGCAGGCTGACGGATGACGACCTCAAATGCAGGTCGATTCGTCATTCTTTTTGAAGTGTGGAAATCTCTCAGCCCGCGGCTGTTGCCATCTGTCAGAGGAAGTAGATGGCGTTCTGGCCTGCCACAGCTGCATCTCCATCGATTTCAATGTCTCTTCCTTCGCGGACTGTGTCCCACACCAGCTGCTTCGACCGCGGAGGTGGGAGCAAAGCGCAGGTGGCTGGCCTAGCTGCTGCGAAGCAAAGAGCAGAAGTTGAGATGAGAATGCAACCGATGTGAAGAATCCGGCTCTCGGCTTGCATCGCTCATGACTGCGTCTGTGCCTTGCTCTGATGATCATCAGTTGGCTACTGCTCTGTCACATGCCAGAGGTGAGGAAAAACCTTTAAACGGCGAACTCGGGCTTAGCCCGTCCTCCTTCTTTACATGGCTACCAGGCTACCAAGCAAGCCATGAATTGTCGGAGCCGCGGGGAACAAGCAGTCCCGAGTGACTTGCTTCGAAATATGTTTGTATTGCATTCCATCACTTGTGTGGGCATACAAGTCTTCCGGGTCCAAGACCAATGCAATTTGATTGTGAGACTCGAATCATATCAGTCCTCGAACCACAAAAACGAACAACATTGCGAGAAACGAGTACGCAGTGGTCGTCACCTCAGATGTGGATCAACATGTGGTACTTTGCCTTGGAAACCCTAGCATCCACCCAGGCAGCCCAGGCACAGCAAAGGCGAGCTTGTTTGTCCTGGGCAGCAGGTCCAAAAGGCAAATTGTTTGCCAAGGCACATATACATGATTTGCAACAACATGCAGTAACATCAGCAGCTTGGCAGCATGGCTCACTGTGCCGACACTTTCGTCATGATGGCAGGACTACAATTTCTTGTGCTTAATTCGTCGCTTGTCGTCTGCTGTGTAGCACCGGCCTAGCTTGGGTTTGCTCAGGGTTTGCTAATGCAACATGCATTCGGGTTCAAACTGCATGAATAGTGCGGCGGTGTTGATGTTCTGGCAACATGCCTGGTCGGCGCTGTGCCCAACTTGGTCATTGTTGCGGTTGCCTGTTTGTCCAGCTTTCTAGGGGCTCTGAATAGAGGACAACTGTTTCGGAATGTACGGCAAAGAAGGTGCCAGGCTACTTGTAGCCGAAAAGTCACAGCTGGCAGGCGAAAGGTTCAAACCGCTTTTGATTGTGCATTCTAGACGCAATCCCTCGAATAGCAGCAACATTTTCACAGTTCCCCCAGTTATTGTTGACCAGAATGCCTGGATTTGTCACAGCATTCATCTAGAAGCTAGCAGGTATCAGCCTGGCGATTGAATCTGTGTGACTGTGGCCTTTAGAGCGAGCATCAGTGGCTCCGTTTTGCGCCTCTCTTGTGCATCCACTGTGTTTATGAACTCTTCCACGGCTGCGTTCCACTTCAACAGGATTACACTGATTACACTTCTGGAGGCTGTCCTCCAGATTGTTCTGGTGTGCCGTCAGCGGACCATTGACTTCGGGTCTTGCAGCGCTTTTTACGGCAATCGCGAATTCGAGTGCAGCTTTGTGGTCTTGACGGCCTTTTGGTTTTTTTGGCATACAATCCAAAATAGACTTGGCATCACAGGTGGCAGTCCCCGCGTAGCACCAACATGTGAAGTGAAAGGCAGCTTCTCCAGTTCTTCAGCTTTACACTGTGCGATGTCGCTCCTTCACCATCACATGTAACCAGTCCAGCTCTTTGATTTGATGCCCTGGAACATCGGAAACTGAAGTACACTTTTCTCTTGAGCTTGCTTCGTCCGTCTCGCCGCCGCGAGTAGTGATTCCACCAGCATCCGAGTCTACGATGAAGCGATGAAGCACGCGTCTTCTGGATCGAGTTTCCGCATGGTGATCGCGTGCTCCGAGGTGTTGCGCAAGCGGTTGATGCACCTGTTGATGGCGAGCACATCCTTCTTCAGTGGCCCAACTGGAGCCTGGGGGCAAGCAAGAATCGAGGCAAGACCTTGCCATCTCTGGCCTGCTCTCTGTGGTGCCCAGTGCTGGTTGTAGATGGCGGACCGAAGACTTGCAAAATCGGCTCGTATAAGGCTCCTGATTGTCCTGCTTCCGAGACTTCTCTGAAGGAACTGCCAGGATCTGCTCTCTGCCCTAGTCGATCAAGACTTGTCACCAGTCAACCGAACAGACCTCGGCCTCAGCCCTGTTGCCCACGATCCAAACCACGATGCCCTGGAGCATCGCCTGCACCTCGCCCGGAACCTGCTTCGTCCGTTCCAGCAGCATCCGAGATTTGAACCAGCAGCATCCGAGATTCGGCGATGAAGCAAGTGTCTTCTGGATCGAGTTTCCGCATGGTGATTGTGCGCTCCGAGGTGTTGCGCAAGCGGTTGATGCACCTGTTGATGGCGAACACATCCTTTTACAGTGGCCCACCTGGAGCCTGGGGGCAAGCAAGAATCGAGGCAAGACCTTGCCATCTCTGCGCTATGTGCTGCCCAGTGCTGGTTGTAGATGGTGGACCGCAGACTTGCAAACTCGGCTCGGGTGAGCAGCTCCTTGTTGTCTTGCTTCCGAGACTTCTCTGAAGACGCTGCCAGGATCTGCTGTCTGCCCTGGTCGATTAAACCTCGGCCGCAGCCCCGTCGGCCACTATCAAAACCACGATGCCCTGGAGCATCGCTTGCACCTCGTCCGGAAGAAGCGGTAGTAATCTTTCCTCGACAGCTTGCTTGACGCCCATGCCGACCAGGAGCCTCGGACCTGCTTCGTCCGTCTCGCCACCGCGAGTAGTGATTCCACCAGCATCCGAGGCTACGATGAAGCGATGAAGCACGCGTCTTCTGGATCGAGTCTCCGCATGGTGTTCGCGTGCTCCGAGGTGTTGCGCAAGCGGTTGATGCACCTGTTGATGGCGAACACATCCTTTTACAGTGGCCCACCTGGAGCCCGGGGGCAAGCACGAATCGAGGCAAGACCTTGCCATCCCTGCGCTCTGTGCTGCCCAGCGCTGGTTGTAGATGGCGGACTGAAGACTTGCAAACTCGGCTCGGGTGAGCGGCTCCTACACGTCCTGCTTCCGAGACTTCTCTGAAGGAACTGCCAGGATCTGCTGTCTGGCCTAGTCGATCAAGACTTGTCACGAAGGAACCGTACACAGCCGGCACAACTGGCAGCCCCATGACCCCGCTACCACTGCCACTTTTCAGCCTGACCTCGGCCGTATCTTCTGCTCCATGGCCTTCTCGCGGCACTCCGGCACGATGCCTCGCCACCCAGCACCTCCAACTTCATGAGCCAACACGCCTCGATGAAGTTGCGGCCAACCTGAGCCCTCCGTCAGGACAGTGCGTCGCCACTGTGCTGGCGGGTCTAGTGGGACGACTTCGATGACAATGAGGGTGCCCGGCGGCAAAGGAAAGCCGAATCCCCCGAACCCTTTTGTTAGACCTTGCCGATGGGTTCGATTGACAGAGTACGGTTGAACGGACAATCCAAGTTGAAGATGATCTGCGTGAAAGCCAGCAGACCCTCGCCTCTCAAAGGCGGGAGCACCCTAAACAAAATTTCCACGCTGACTTCCACCTGTTCTCCTCCGCCACCAACGGTCCTGGGACTTGGGACCCAGGTGGGTTAGTATCGTGAGAAGCTACTGTGTGTCGAAACAAGGCTACGGCACAGTGACTGCAATTCATGGTGTAAGACCCAACAGTGTCTAGGACTGGCAGTCTTGCTGTTCCATCCAGCTCGAAACACTGCTAACTACGGACACAATGTCATCTTGGGAGCCTGCGGACATAGGCCCTAGATACTAGATCGAGCAGTAAGGCCGTGACATCGCCTGCGAACCCAGTCGCACCTAAGGTGGCTGCAAGTCAAAAACCCACTCTTGTTCCGAGGCGAAGTGCTCCTCGCATAGTGACCCTGAGCCTCGAAGCTCGTCAGTTACTGGGGTTCCGCCTGCGGGGGTGGTCTCGCCCTGAGCGACCGCATGATGTATCGGAATTCTTGACTTTCATACTGCCCAAGCTCACTTCGGGGGGTGGGAATGAGACACAGCTTGCCCGAAAGCAACAAAGTGCAAGCGGACTCATCATTGCAGTAGTCCATCATTCTACCGGACATGCCCCGACACTCGCAGGCGTTGCAGGACTTGCTGAACTTCCGGCATCAACAAGATGCCACGCACGCACTCGAGTGCAGACGGTTGGATCTTTGTGCAACTGCTTCGGTTCGAGTGGAGTCGGGTTCGAGCCCGCAAGACCACGCAACGCGTTACGCATCATAGTACAGCTAAAAGTTCCCGTCTACCAAGATGCTCACAGCCTCCGAATGAGGTGGGCTGCACATAACATTCGAGCCATTATTCAGCACCACGGGCGCAGCCCTGACGCAGGTCACTACACGGTGACACAGCTCGGGGGCGCCCGGAACTGAGGCATAGTAGTACGGCCTGCGGCGACGGGCCTGATCGGCATGTCGCTGAAGCGAGAGACATCACAGCGAGGCAACATGTCTCGACAACTGGCTCAAACGGTGTACGGTAGCTAGGGGAGGAAGCAGTGGATCCAGGGCCCATGCCTCAGCGCAACCCCACCTTCAGGTTTGTTTATCCCCACAATCCCTGCTTCCTTGCATCTGGCTTGTTGCATGTCACACCAGCCACATGCACAGTCTGCCGGAGGCGCTGCGGGGTGGCCCAAGCTCTCGATACGGACATGTGTGCACATGCAGGCGCCAACGTGTACGTGCTTGTCATGACACGCGACATGCATCCTGCCCGCAAGAGCTCAACGATCTCCGGAGAGGGGGAGATGGACTGGCATGCGGCGCAGCTCCTCTTGTGGAGTACCATTTACGACAGATTGCGGCGGACATGGCCACGCTGAATCAGGTGTATCACGCACTGCGCATGATGGAGCATCGACTGGATCAGCTGATGTACCCCAGAGATTCTCAGAGGGCCAAACAAGTGCCCAACGCTCCTACAAGTGATGATCTTCGATGAGCTGGACGACATCGTAGTCAAAGCGTTTTGGCGCGTTCAAGCTGCGCTCTTAAGAGCATCCGTGCTAGCCTCCAAAAGAGAAGCCGTCCATGCAGAAGTGCATGAAATGAGTGCACGACGGCTAGACGGAACTCTCGGCTGCGTGTGTAGAAGAAGCTGATGTATGTGTATATTCTCTATATATATATATACATACATGGTACCCCACTCCTGCTCAAGTCAGCCGCCTTGTCCCAAATATGTGTTCGTGTCCTGTTGTTGCGTCTCTGGGAAAACAAGTGTTTGCTTGCTATGCTTCTGGCTCCCGATGCTTCTAAGTTTAGGGTTTACTGGATGATTCTGCGTTCAGGGTTTGGTACGGTTTTTGCTCCCGAAGTTTCTCCAAATTCATGGAAATTGTGGGACATGGTGGGAAGGAAATTGTGGGACATGGTGGGGAAACCAACATTTTCCGTCATTTGTTTGTGGCGAATCATGGAAAATCTTGGTTTTTACCAACATTTCCAACAATTTCCATGATTTTCCAAACGATGGCACCGGCTCCAGATGTTTTCCGAAAATCATGGAGATTGTTGATCTTACCAACATTTTCCATGATTTCCCACACACGAATCATGGAAAATGTTGGTTTTACCAACATTTCCAACAACAACTTCCATAACATCCCTAACTATAGCTCCAGCTCAAGATGCTTCTCGAAAACAATGGAATCTGTTTGTTTTACCAACAATTTCCACGATTTTCCACAGACAAATCATGGAAAATGTTAGTTTTACAAACATTTCCAACAACTTCCATGACTTTCCAAACTATGGCTCCGGCTCAAGATGTTCCTCGAAAATTATGGAAATTGGTGGTTGTACCAACAATTTCCCTGATTTCGCATAGACAAATCATGGAGAATGTTGGTTTTCCCAACATTTCCAACAATTTCCATGATTTCCAACTCTATGGCTCTGGCTCGGCAAATGTTGGGTTTACCAACAATTTCCATGATTTCCCAAACTATGGCTCTGGCTCACCAGGTTTCTCGAAATTCATAATTGTTGGAATTGTTGGTCTTACCAACATTTTCCGTGAGCTGATCGTGGACAGTGTTTGTTTTACCAACAACTTCCATGATTTTCCACACTATGGCTCTGGCTCACCAGGTTTCTCCAAATTCATAATTGTTGGAGTTGTTGGCTTTACCAACTGTTTCCGTGAGCCAATCATGGAAAGTATTGATTGTACTAGCAAATTGAATGATACCAGGTGTTTTTGCTTTTGGGGGAGCCCAAAGAAACTGCTAGTGCTCATAATGCTCAAACGCGCCGCTTCCAACGACCTAATTGGTGCTCATGATGCTCGTCCGAAATTTGCGATTCAGCACATCTTGTGTATACGGTTCGAGATGTATAAGGTATTTACTTATGTCACTTTCTTCTTGGTGTTTGCATCGGGGGCCTTTAGTCGTTGTTTATGCATTTTTGGTGTGGCTTTATTTGCTTACAATAAAGAGCGATTTCTCCAAAGACTAGCATTTGCACCAGGACTCTGTCATACATCATTGTCAAATGGTCATCATTTGGTAGGTGCGAAATTTCGAAATATCGAAAAATATATTGAAAAATTTACGAATCCTAGCTCGACCAATAAATGCACCGGACTTGTATTATGCACACAGTTGGGATGAACTATACTCAGATTAAACATGTCGAAATGAATTGGACCTGAAAAAAAGGAAAAGCTAGCAACGTCGACTAATAAACAACGAGACATAGAACCTACAGTGTAATGTGCAACCACGGCATGTTGTATTATGTTTGATGTGGACCACTACCTGTAATAGTTTAGTTTCAACAAGTTAGAAACAAGCACAAAAAAGAAGTTAGAAGCAAGCACATGCTTTACTTGATTTACCATCATCCTACCAAGAGGTCTCATAAGCACAAGTGTGAATGTTCAACATGTACTGAATGGTAAGTTTATACTTATCACATGTATAAACACAGGACTCAGCAAGTAGTACATTCACTTTGTATATAGTGCTTGGCTGTTATAAGCAAAGTTTTCGAAACATATACGAAGTACTCTGAATGAATAAGCACAACAATAGTTGACACAGTGAATCTTGATTCAACAATGATAAGACACCGGAATGATAAGACACCGGGATGTACATAATGTTAATCCGGTTAATAGTCATGAAGCACAATAACTACAGTAACAGGATCTACGGTACTGGTTAAAACATGTGATAATAACATTGCGAGACGTAATTAAAAAACAACACTTGATTTGTTTGAATTCGACATTGACATAGAAGAACAGGTTATGTAGCAGTTTAGACATGGCTGAGGCACCAAACGGAGATCGGATTCCTAAGGAAATTCGGACTATACTTCCAGCAAAAATACTTACACCTACATGTATCATAGCGGGTCACGTTACCATTGTCGCTATTGACTCATAATTTGACAGATGCGCATGAGTCATTGTGCAGTGGTTCGAAGACTAAAGATTTTTAACAAGTATAATGACACTATCTCACACTTCGGCTTATTCGGTATATGAATACATTAAGCAATGAACTCACTGACTACTTCGTGTACCAGACAACAAAACCCACCAACAACACTGACATTGTGGTGTATAAACAAGTGAACGTTCAGCGAACGCGTGTGTGTGTGTGTGTGTGTGTTTATAAACCATCACGGCAGCCAACTCAGCATAGTCACTATCAACCTTGATACGAAATCTGCATGGGTGGTCACGAGGATGCTACAGTAGAGTTCCATGCCATGCAAAGCTGTTTGTTTTCGTGAGTTTCAGTCGGCCTGCTTCGCCATAACCCCACTCGCTCACTACTGTATGTCGACTGCTCGCGACCACCGGCATCGTTGTCTGAACAGCTTTTCCTATGAAATTGCTTGCTTCTTTTTGCGTGCGCATGCACTCGCAGC
>CAJNDV010011847.1:35583-53899 GCA_905221635.1 Symbiodinium sp. CCMP2456
AGTAGTAAGTAGTAACTAGTAAGTAGTAAGTAGTAAGTAGTAAGTAGTAAGTAGTAAGTAGTAAGTAGTAAGAGTAGTAGTAGTAGTAGTAGTAGTAGTAGTAGGAGGAGGACACCCCCCGGGTGCGACGCCAAGACCTATCATGTTTCAGACTTCGTGTTGTTAGAAATGCAATGGTTTACAGCGTTTGTTTTCTCCCTGTTCAAATTTTGGAAAGCGTGTGGGTTTTTGTGTTTGTTGTTTGTTGAAACTTGCATTTCAATCTTGCAGCCAAACATGCTGGTATTTACAGCACTCGTCTTTGAGCGTGCGTTGTTTTTTGGCTGTTTTTTGAGGCCCGGATTTTCATTAGCGAACAGACTTAAGTTTTTTGTCTGGTGGTCTTGATGTTCATCCAAAGCGTTAGAGAACAGAGCACCCGTGCCCAAAACCTAGTGCCGTCCATGGTTCAATGCGCCTGCGAACAGAACATCCATGCCTAAAACCTATTGATTTCCATGGTCTAGTGCGGTTCAAAACAGAGCATCCATGCCCAAAACCTAATGACGTCCCATGGTCTAGTGCGTTTGAGAACAGAGTAGGTCAAGATGCTAATCACTGTTCGTTGCCAATCGTCGCTGCTGTTACTGTCTTTCATGTTTGGCATCTTGCCACATTCAATACGCCTGGTTGGTGCCATTCCATTCCATGTATTTTCGCAATCAGGGTTCTTCTGTCGAGGGACTCCACAAGAAACGATGCTTCCACAACATGATCATGAACACCGGACTCAGACTTGTCCTGGCATCGCCCAATGATTCATGGTTGAATGACCACCAGGACCAGTCGCTCAGTGTCTCATCTCAGTGCCATGGGAGACAGTCACACACTCGCACATATGAATCCTACACAAAAGGATCGTCCCCTGGTAGATTATCCGTTGACAAGCCTATGCCCTTAAGCCTTAAGTTTCAACGATACCACGGGCTAGCAAGTTGCCTCAGGGCCAATTCAAACGTGCATGAAAGTGCTCGTTCTTCCTAGCGGGCTTGCTTCCAAGGTGCCGCTCACCTGGCAAACGTGCAGTAGCTCTTTGCCCAAACATTTGATCCTAAGTTGCCCAAAATCTTGAAAGCAGACTCTGAGCTGCACCGGACAACTTTCTCCCTCCATCTACTCAGACCAGCGTCTCTGGACCACCCCAAGCCTTGGAGGACCAGTTCGCTAAAGCCACGCAAGAGCTGTGACCCACTCAGTGTCAGACACACTTGCGAATCTCTGCGTCATCGGGGTCACCGCCCAGTGCCAAGCATTTTGCCTCTGTCTCCTCTAGCACATGCAGGTCACAAACGCGCTTGAAATTGCCTGCCCTGGCCTTGCCGTATTTTGTCACGATTTCTTGCTGCCCTCTGCACGGACTCAGCAGAAAGGATCGCAGGTTTCCAGCCTTTAGCCACTCGCAGCTACTTGTACTTGAACAAATGCCGGAATTCTGTCTGGGCCAGGTTGCTTCTGCTGTGCCAAACTTCCCCGACCAGCAAGAACCCGGCCCAGGGCTGGGATTCGGTACGTACGAACCAGGTATGTATGTATGTATGCATGATGATGCATGCACGGGCGTGCGAACTTTCTTTCGAAAGGGACGGGGCAAGGGGCGGGGGTGGGGGTGGGTGTTGAGGGTATGAGCACGCAGAACGTACGTGCACACGTTCTGTCTTTTGCCTGTGCGTCCACCAATACTGTTTAGGCCTCGAAGTACCGAAGTACTTGCATGCACGTGCCCGAGTAGGCATGTATGTCTGTACATATAAGTAAGATTAAGTAAGTAAGTATGTATGTACGTATGTATGTCTTGTATATGTATGTACCACTACGCACCTACGACGCCGAACGCTTTTCTTGAGGGGGGAGAAAAAGGTTGGGCGTAAGTACGCTCGTACGTAAATGTATGTACATAGAAGTACATGTTCGAGCATGCATGCATGGATGTATGTATGTATGTGGTTCCATGCATGTATGTGCGTACGAACAACAAGAGGGCACATAGTATGTAGGTTCGGGCGTAAATGCACGTAGGCCATTATGTTAGCTAGTTCCTCGAGTTAACTAATATTACTATATTACGGATGTACGTACGTACCTGCAATACCGACAATACGCCCGCATTTTCCTGCACCTCCATGTAGGCTAACCTTAGACAAACTAGTTGATCAAGCTTCGGGATATTCGGCAGATATCCGATCATACGCGTACGTACCTGCGACGCCGATATGGGCAGAAACCTACGTCTGTTCGCACATGCACCGAGCAGGCATGCCCGTACGACTGTGTGACGGATGGATGGAGGGATAAATGGATGGATGGATGATGGATGGCTGGATGGGTGGCTGGCTGGCTGGCTGGATGGATATGCGTGCATGTGAACTGGAGTATGACATGATCGACGAGCACCCCGTATGCTCTTGTGACCCCTTTGCGTTCGGGGATGGATGCATGCTATCATGGCTGGGGCATAGAAACTTGCTTGGTACTGACGGCACATACATACGCACAGTATACCCACATGCAACGGTATGTGAATACATCCTCAAGCAGAAGCTGCTTTGTATGCGATTACGAAAACGGCAGCGTAGGGAGCAAGTCCTGGTTCACACAGGCAGAGTGCGAGTCGTAGGTGAATGTGTCGAAGGAGTGGCAGGTCTCCTTGCATTTCACTAAAGCAGTCTATGAGCATCACTCTGCAGTTGGTTGCAAGAGCCGGGTATGTAATTTTCCACATCGGCAAGAGGCGTAGGAGTAGTACAAGGCTTTCTTGCGGTAATTCGCCTTCGGGAAGTAAGTCGACACCTTAGTCCGAGGGAAGCATGGACACGCTCTCCAGTGACACATGCCTTTGATTATGAAGTTCTGGCAGCGTACCACGCCCTGTTTTACACACCATTTATCTGAGAGTTACCCCCAAGCTGAACCGGGAGAAAGCTTCTAAAATCGCTGGACACCCAGTTTGGCAGCAACCGTCAGAGAATTGATGAATGCAACACTTTCCTGAAAGTGGTGGTGGAAGCGTTGTCCAGCACAACTGTCCACCGAAAGCGAACATTGGGGTGGTCTCAGTTACCATCAGTGAACCTTACCGAGCATTGTCCAAGGATGTGTGATTCTGCTATCCCATGGCCATAGAAGTTCAGAAGCGTCGCGGAAGCGAAGAGGAAGTCGCCAAGGCGGTCAGGCTCGACTTCATCGGGCGAGGCTTGATGCCGAGCGCCGAGCCAAATTTTGAAAGCAGTTTGAGCGGAATGCCATCTCAGTTTTTGAAGGGCGTTCACCTTGCTCATATAGCAGCGGAGAGAGTTGGCCGAAATCGCCAACTCTCTCCTTTTCGGTTTCGGATGTGGGACGCCTCAGCCGCGGGCGCGGACTCCCTCCGGGATGCGCTGGGTCTTGGCCATTGCTCTGCTTCGGGCTGTTGTTCAAAGTTTGCCGCTTGCATGTCGAAGTCCACATGGATGGGCCGAAAAGTTAACAGGACACGATAGGAGAGCGGAAGGCCGCAACATCTTCACATCCAGAGCACTTTTGGGAGCTCTTCGATGTTGCACGTGCAGGGGTCCACGTAGCACCACTGCCGATGGCACCTGAGAAGAAGGTTTTCGAGCACTAAGATTCCGTTTCCGATGTGTGCGATCTGCTCTCTCGGTCTCCATGGCACCAGCCGGGCTGTTGCGCTTTCTGACAGTCTGGATGCCGCCCGTCGTCCCAGCTCTGGCAACTGGAGCCCAGATCGGCCGGGAACCGAAACCTCGGAGGTCGGAGGCTGGACGCTGAAATTCGCACGCCTCTTCTTTCAGGGCAGGTGGCTGCTGATTTGAGATATTGACCAGGAGATCTCCGCTGAGCCCAGCGATTCCAATGCACTTGCATTTCGCATTGCCCATCAGGTCCTGATCAACTGGACGCCAACATGCTATCATAATTACCAGTATGGTGCTGGGATGCAACATCCTTCTGGAATTTGTTCGTGTTGCAAGCCGAAAGCAAAGGCCCACCTGCTGTAGCACACGAAGTCACACGAAACGAACTCAATGCATTTGCTTGATCTGTACACAAGCTGCATCCCTTTTTGCCTTCTTTGCCGCTTTGGTTCGAGGCGCAGGTTGCGGCAGAGGCGTACACGGGGTGACCTGAAACTCTGACGACTCGTCAGTCGGTCCTTCAGTTCACTGCTGATTGAACGGGGGAAGAGGCTTGCGGGCCTTGCCAGAGGAGTCCTTGCCACTTCGGATGTTCTCGTGATGACGCGTTGCCTGAGCTCCACTTGCGTTCTGCGGTGCTCAAGCTCCAATCAAAGACACGGAAAAAGGACATCGAGACACAACACACATTGCATGTGTTACACCTCAACTTCGAACGAGCAACAACGGCCGAAGCAGTCAAGCCACAGTTGCATGGATCCACGAAGCACCACGATTCCTGCGCCGTCCAGCAGGACGCATCCTTGCCAGCTACGCAACGAAGGGGTCAATTGCTGCTTCGAACAAAGTATATATGTGGAGGATACCATCCGTTCATACGACGAGTGGCTGACTTCGGCCTGCAAGACCTTGGACATGCAATCTTCGTCTCTGAACTTGGAAAGCGTGGCGAATATGGACACTCCGATCAGATAAGTGATGCCATGGGGAGGTCCGTGCAAATCGTATCTCTTTAATGCAACTTCGACAAAGGCACTTGTCCCAGATGTCGCAGTGGGCCCCGATGCCAGCTGGGTATGCCTGAGGGTTAATGTCAAACATCACACCCTGGCGCGATGCGACGGCTCTGATAGCTTTGCATGCTGAGCACGTTGGCTCGAAAGCAGATTTTTTCAGCCCTTCCGTTGCCTCCGAGGTCGAATTTCTGCTTTGAGACTTCACCGTCCTTGACAGAGGAGTTAGCATAGTACACTCTGACGGCAGCTCATGGCAGCGTTTCAGGTCCAAGACTCCCGCGTAGTTGGTCCAGGCCAATGCAGGGGCAGCCCGGACCACCAAGGGAGATCACCGAAGGAGAACTGGAAGCTTCAAAACCTCGGCATTTTGATTCCGGCAAGCCGAGCTACCACGAGATGCGGTTGCACGCGTTCGCGAGCGAGCGTTGCAAGCGACGACATTCTCTCGGCTTTGGTGTGGTGCGTGTAGCATGCGCGTTCTTGCTGCTATGCAAGTACAAACAGCAAGGCAACTGCAAATGACTGAAAGTTGAAGGCTCTATTTCTTGCAGACCGAGCTACCGAGCTGCGTGGCACGCTGCAACAGCTTGTGTCCTGCGAGCTGCAGAAAGGAAGAGGCGACTGGAATCCCGGCAGTGCAGCTCTGCGATGCTTTGGTATTCAGATGAAACAGCCAGGCTTTACACTTGGACACTCTGAAACTATGTCAGTTCAATCAACCTGCTAATTACATAGGTATGCTGCAGCTCGCAGAAACTTTAAACCTGTTTGAGTCCTCGAGAAGCCTGGCCTGAAGCAGCAGAAGCATCGCCACAGGTTGATGTTGAAGCTGTCGGAACTGCAGCCGCAAGAGGCTTCGCTGATTCGGAACACGCCCCTCGAGTCACTCGTCAATGTTCTGCAGAAAGTCCGACCCTCCCAAGACATACGCTGCCCTCGGGGCTGCACAAACAGTTAAACAAAGGCATAGGGACCAGGGAGATGCGTGACAGTCCGACCGGTAATGGAATCCCCAAGAGCCGGAACGCATCAGAAGGAATCTGTTTGTGCTATGTAAGAGCATGCCACGCTTATCAGCAGTTGAAGGTAGTCCGAAAAGGCGCCAAAGTATGACGGCGGTCATGGTGTCTGTGTGCACAATGGGCAAACCACATGACTATCATGATTGGCAACATTTCGAAGATCTTCGGGCCCTCGATGCGACTGCTCGAATCGTTCAACTGCACCGTGCTTCATTGCACCAGATGCTGCTAAGGAGCCGATGAACCCGAGCAGAAGCACAAGGGACCTGCACATGCACAGAGTAAGAGTAAGCCCATGCAAAAGCCACGAACCAAAATGCCAACACGGGTCTCAAATCAGCCCACCTTTGTCCCATTCACTGGCAATCCCAGAGTCGGTATGCGGCAGGGGTAAGGTGCCAGGGCCGTGTCGCCATTGGGATCCATCGGGCCACAGGCTGCAGACATGAGGTACAATGAGGGCTATGCACAAAAGCTTCCATAGCCTGTGCGAAAGAAAAACGCCGCACGAGACTCACACCAAACAAAGCATTTATTGCTGAGCTGATGTACCTCTCTGCAGCTGGCTTTCTGCACATCCAAGCGGCCACGGCAGCCTCAGTGAGAAGCTGTGAATCAGTGACTGTGCCAGGACTAAACAACTTACGACCCAATACGCGCGTGGCATGCGTGCACCTTACTGTAAACTGTGGGCTGGCGCGAAGCCGATCGATGCATGAGATGTGACGATGCATGATCGCTTTTTGTGCCCGCGAGGCATCGCTGAACGCTTTGCAGACTCGTTAGTCTCAACTGTACACTGTCTGGCAGCAGGGTACAGCACTACATTCCTTAAGCGCCACGTCGGTGGGAACTGACCCATACACATCGGCGGCATACTCCGCAGACGAAGCATTGGGCCACGGCCACAACTTTCTTGCAGAACCTGCGAATGAAGCACAATGCAAGGAAAGACACTGCCAGATTCTGCCATGGTGCATCGTGCTGTCCCACATCGACACGGATGCCGAGCAACACGTAGTCTGCGGCGGCAGAATCTTGAAGGGAGTCCAGTCGATGCCCACAGGATCAAGGTTCCTGAGCTTGAACTCGCTTGTCGTGCTTCGTAACCTGATGATATCTTTGGCTGCAGGGGCCAAGGCGGCAGCGTTATTCTGTTTATTCCTCTCTGCCTGCCGGCCCTGTCCTGTGAATTCATTGCCAAATCTAGACTTGGTTGCTCTCGGATTTCATGAATCGCTCGAGTATTCTGGCTGTTGCACCACAGCCACGTGTACTTCCGCCTCCCGAAATGCGCGCGTGCCACACTGTCGTCTGCATCTTGAGTCCGCCACAGTCCCTTGCATATTTTCTGGTGTGCCAATCGTGCTTCTGTTGCAGTATCGCGAGCTATTTGGACCTACGAGGGGTGTTGGGGGCCTGAACAGTGGTGTAGACATGGTTGTTGGGATGTCGGGCATGGACTACTGGGTGTCCTTCCACTTGTTGGTCCAGGCTGACATAGCTCTTCCTAATTGTCTGTCTAAGGCTGCTCTCATTCATGTTCAAGTTTAAAACATCGCTAAGGCTTGAGCAGCAGCAGCGGCACCAACCCTAAGGAGGCACAGTCTTAAGACTGAGTCCTACAAGCAATACCAATGGAGAAGCAGACTCTGGAACGTCTTCAACGGTCTGGTTCGACCTGGCATGTCTTGAACGCGGATACGAGTTTCGGCTGCTGCGATTACCGCCGCTGCTACTGCCACTATTGCCAATTGCCAATACTGGTAACATCGCCGAAGCCCGTGGAGCAAAACCGGCACCAATCTCAATTGGGGCAGGCTGGCAAACTTAAACATACTGCCCCAGCTTCCCTTTCACAAAGCAATCCAAACCAAGGCTCACAGTTCTCGATCTGCACACTTCCAGCTCCTTCTCTTCAACACCGCCTCCAGCTGGCATCGTCAATATGTCTAACAAGACTAGGGTAGCTACGTGGCGCCGATGGGGCGCCTTCGAAGGCTTTGAGGATGCAAATGATCCGCTTCAATGCGCGATATTCCTGCTTCATTTCTTTCTCCAAAGCTGCCACTGTCTTGTTCTGCTCCAGAAAGTTTGCCCGTGCTCGCTCATAGCACTCCTGCAGCACGGCAGGATGCAGCAACTTCTCCAGACTTTAAGCCTTTGGTTTTCCTCAATATTGATGTTGACAGAACCGGCTGTTCTAAGTTTCTGACAATAACGCCGCGCACACGGCACTCTACAAGATGTACGTTGACAGAGCATCCCAAGAATGGAAAGCCACCTCTCATGATTAACCACCTCGATCATGTTCTCACGACCAATCCGGAAAGAAATCTAGTTTTTTAGTTCTTGGTAATTGTGCCACTGTCGGAGCAAAAGACTCGCATTGGGGGTGGGATCACGACAGCTTCTGCGGAGATCCCAACCCAACCAAGATTCCCGTTCTCCGTAATTACATCTTCGACTGGCCAGTTCTGACAATGCAGTCGCGCGTGTTGCGGCGGAAGATGTGAGGGACGAATGGATAGAGGACACGTTTCAAACGTCCGGTTCTGTCAAGCATACACGGCATTGTAGACAAGTCATGTAAAAGGAAGGACTCAAAGGAGAGCACAGGAATGGATCCTGAACCCTGTCTGGCAACTTTCTGCCCCTGTGCCTTAATGATTGCAGAGCCTGAATCCTTGCTTTCCTCGACATCTGGCTTCCTCATGCTTCATCACTAAGCTACTGATAAAATGCTTTGACGGTTGTCGTCAAAAGCCGACATCTACATCTTCCTGCTTACAAGGCAGATTGAACAGGATGAGACAGAAACTCCAGGCCTCGTAGCTGTGGCAGCGCCTTTCTGCAGCAACCTTTCCTCCACAAATGCGATGATCCAGATCGTCCTGTGCTCACGAGCACGTGCTCGTGGATATTGACGGTTTCGCTTGCAAGCTCTCTACCTGCTGTTAACTCGATGCTCTCGACGGCAGGGCCTCGCATGCTAAAGCCGAACCAAAAAAAGCACTCCACTCCTGAAGCGAATTGCAAATGGCACGTAGTTGTTGCTGTTGCTCCTGGCTGCGACCGACACTTGCCATGCTGGAGTGTCGAAGGAGTGGCTGAAGCAGGACTCCTCCAAAGCAGCTTTCCTGAGTCGAAGCGACTCCGTGCTGTTGGCAGCCGTATCACAGCTTTCTTTCCTTCGAACCCACCTTGGCAGTCAGGCTCTCAAAAACCTGGGACATGGCAAACGAGGCTCCTTAAATCTCCTTAAGGACATCAAGATCTCACAGGTCTGCACCCCTTTTAGGGCTTCGGCTGTGACTCCTCTACGGGTACGTGAGACCAGGATTTGCCACTTTTGCCACATTCCCATCTGGGCCAGACGGGGTCGCGCTCCGCAGCTGGAACGCTGCGTGTGGCAACGCTTCCCTACTGCCCTATGCGCCTAAGGCCCGTGAGCCACTGATGTTGGCACTGCGGTAGTTTAGGTGAGCTTTCGTTTGTGAACTCAGTGCGGATTGGAGGCGCACATACCTTTGTCTTGAACTTATGTTGTCTTTAGGCCAACGGAAGGAAGGAAGGAAGGAAGGCAGGAAGGAAGGAAGGAGAAGCCAAGAAATCGACGCCAACAGCGAAACTGAAGGGCTCCTGTTCTTGACATTCCGCATCCTTCCTGTTCTTTCGAATGCGCGTTCCTGGTGGTGCTCGTAGTGATGCCGACGACGGCAAGGCTGACGATGCGAATTGTGAACACTTGTAGTGCCTGTACTGCTGCAGATGCGGCGGATGTCATGGCGAGAACAACGATTAGGACCAGGAGGAGACGAGAATGCAGTGAATGAAGAAGCGAACCTCCGTGACTTCGTGTCGCCACAGTGCATGAGGCTCAGGAGTTAGAAAATTCAAGGTTGGCAAAGACATCTGCAACGCCCTTCAAGGGCGTCGGAGGGACGAGAAAGGGCCAGGCCCAGAAGAGAGACATGCCATCGCATGGCGTCGCATCTATGCAAATCGGAAGAAATAAACTTGCCCGGAACGCAAGCAGATGCAGTGTGCACGTGGCATCTCAGCGAAAAGCATTGCGAGCTCCCAACTCCCTCTTGACACAGTTTGCTGCAGGCCCAAACGGTGGGAACCTCCTGCTTGCCGCCGGGAGGCTCGTCATATTTGTCTCTGAACTTGTTTCTCAATGCCTCTGCATAGTATCGCATCGTGTCAGGATGCTGCGGCACTCCGCACTCATCATGGGACGGGATTTGGTCTATCGCCACGAACTTGGTGCATTCCGACTGTTTGACCTGAGCTCCCAATCCCGGCTGTGTGAGACGGGCACGGCAGATTTTTGCAGCAAGTGCAGCAAGGCTGCCAGATCACTGGCAGACCAAGTCTGAGTGGCCTCTGCAGTTGCGATTGCCTGACGGCTCTCGTTTCCCCTGCAGTAGAAGTGGCGTTCTTGCAGCTCTGCCAGGTCCTCTTGGAGTACTTTTTCCACACGGCAATGCGTGAAGGCCTCGAGTAGACGCCTCAACTCCTGGACCGAAGCTGCACTCCGGTTCAATACCTGGGGTACCATGTCTTCAACCATCTGTCGGATTTGATCAATGAATCCCACGGTAGCATTGTCCATTTCCATTTTGCCAGCCATAGACATCACCCATGTTTCGAGGTCACCGATTTTCTGGGAATCTGATCCCATTGAAAGGAGGTCCAGTCCTTGCAGGTTGCAACAAAACACGTGCTAACGAGAGCGGAACAGTTGGAAAAGCGCAAGCTGCCAAGTAGCGTGGCATCTGAGGCTGAGGTGAGCTCGTGGAGGCTTCAGTCTCCACCAAAGATGGTAGCAACACGAATCCATCCGATACTTCTGCACGCGCTTTAAGGCTTCCGAGGACCAACACGCTGAGAAACCTCGCTGGTTTCCGCATGGCACGCTGAGGCTACGTGAAACTGCGGGATGGGCCCGATGGGGCCGGGGCAGCCATTTCTGTTGCCGGCCCACTTCGTTCTTCCGTTTCGGGATGCAAACTTTGAGCAGAAATGTGGACAGCCATGCACCTAGACCCCAGGGATAAGCTTTCCAAGGTCCAGTGAAAAAGCATCGATCATGCAACAAACGCAGGCAACCGGCAACATGCGCCCATGAGGAAGCCAACATTATTAATAGCCAATTCTTGCAAAAGCGGCCAGGAAGAAGGCCAGGAAGCCGCCTCTGAACCACCTCGGCAGTTTGGGCAGATGCGCCATTTGAAGGGTCGCTACCAAAACGACGTAAAACGACGTCGTGGGGTCTTGCAGCTTCTCCGTGAACCAAAGATAGGCCTCCTGCCGTTTCGCGCCAGAGCCATGGAGCCCCAGCATGTCGATAGAGGAAGTTTAGTTTAGTGACTTAGCGCATGGCCTGGTGGGAGTCGGAGTGCTTCAGGGTCTTCCACAAACATGCAGCCCTTGCGTTTTGGCGTTGTGTGTGTGTGGGGCTCCTGTCATCGATGTCATCGGTCTCTGTGTCATGCTGGTCCAATGAATCCAAACATCAAGCAAAGGCAAAAGTCCGTGGTAGCACCAAAACATACCCGTCATACCAGCACCCCGACTTGTGCCGGCCTTTTACCGCCTTCGCCTTCACTGAGATTGAGCTTGTATGTCGCCTCACTTGAGCGGCACGAACTGGGAGTTCTTGCCCATCATCCCCGCGCGGCCGTGCTTGATCGGTTTGTAGGTAATCGAAAACTCTCCCAAGTAGTGTCCGATCATCTCCTCATGCGTCGCAAACTGAGACTGACCAGGACCACGAACTAGTCATGGTGTTTGGGCGAGTTGCTGGCTTGATCTCCACGTTGATGTACTGCTTGCCGTTGTAAACGCCAACCACGCTCCCTTAGTTCACCCCTCCCTTCCGCGAGCCCGAGTTCCGAGACTCCCACGTGTCGGTGTCAAGGGGCCGATCATCTCTGGCCTTGGCTTCGGGTGCGGCAAAGCTGTTCCCGCCCCTCACACTCGGCACTGCGGCACTGCGTAAATCGGATCCAGGTAGCACGATGACCATGTTTCTCAGGTGCGTCTTCACTGCCTCCGGCTTCTCCCCGTAGGCGGTCTCACGCTTTGCCTGGCCAGACGATGGATCGGGCGGGTAGTGAAGGGAGGGCTGTGCATTTTGCCAGCTGCCAGCCTTGCGCAGTTTCTTGAGCACCGTGATCGGCCTTAAATGCGAGCTGCAAGCCTTCTTGGTTGGGTCATGTCGGGTCGTTTGTATGTTGGTTCATACATGAGCACACGGGGGCCTTTCTTTGTCTGGTGCTCTGGATTTTGCACGGTGGAAACTACTCTGCATACCGGCAAAACACTTTGTGTGACTAAGTCCAGGGCTTGCGCTTGATCCCGCGGCTGAACTTTCGACGCTGGCGCGCGCAAAAAAGCTCCATGAGATCCTGAAGAGTGTGCGAAGCAGTGCGAGTTGAGCGAAACGGCAGGAAAGTGGAGAGAAACTTCCATAAACATGCAACACAAAGAAAGTTTTCTGGTCGCAAACTCTGATGCAAGCAGCGAAGCCATACACTACAAGCTTTCTTGAGATTGGCCTGCAGTAAGAAACAAAGCTCCGAGGCAGTAGCATGCTTGTGCTCATGCTTCTTTGCGTCATATGACCCCCGCCCCCGCCAAGCATGCCAATGGCTTCTCATTTTTTAAGACTGCAACTAGCATTCAGTTTCGAAGCCATGTCATGTCATCATGTTCTTGTGTGGAACTGTTCCGAAGATATGAACCATAGACGAGTGCTTTAGACTCAGTCCTGGAGGTTCGGAGGACCCGACCCGATGTGGGAGATCAAGGGAGTGCAAGAAGACGTGGGTTGGGCAGGAGCAATTCGTGTCGGCTTGCATGGCACTTAGACTGCCCACCTGGTTGCTCATGTCCAGCAATTTGTCGAGATCGATGCCACCTTGTTGGCAAATCAAGCCATTATCCATTCCCTGTCGGAAGTGCACAGCCTTCCTAAAAAACCCTGGGGCCGATGCGGTATGAGTACTTCTTGAAGGTTCGCTTCTTGGGGGCATCCTGCCACAAAGCCCGTGAACACGAGATGCAACCTCTCGCGATACTTCTTTCGTGACAGCCTCGCCGTCCGCCATGGCTCGCCGTGCGTAGAAAGGCTGAAATGCGGTACGATCCCTGTTGAGCCAAAGCCACGGAGATGTCTTCCTCCATGGTATGCAAATGCAAACATATGATGCAACCCGAACAAATCCGAGGCATGCCAGTGGCCAGGCTGTGTCGCGCTCCATTTGCTTGCACGGCTGTCCTTTACAAAGCTGCACTCCTGCGTACACTTCGCGTGAAGCTCTGTCGCCTTGCAAGCGGCTTTCTCCACAGGTGACAGATGCGACAAGCTCGGGTTCGCGGATCTCTAGTCGTGCTTGCACCGTGCCTGCAGTGGCTGCTGGGGAAAGTTCGCCGAGGACAAGACTCCATGTCAAAGCCAGGCCGGAAAGATGTGCCCATCCTGGTACTGAAGTCGTTTCTTCTGGCAGAGGCGGTGCAAAAAGCACAAGATATGGAAACAGCCGCCCATGTTCCAACCCTTACTTTAAAAGCTGGCCTTCGCAAGTGCCACGGCCTCGCTGCGTGTCACGGCCGTGTAGGGCACCGACCTAAAACAACATAAGACTCACCGGAGCATCAGGCTGAAAGCTAAAACGGCGTAGCCACAGCTGGTGAGGCTTCTCGTGCTTGAGGCTGGCGGCTAGATGACCCCACAACAATCGTGCACAGAACACGGCCTTGCTTGCTCTCTTGAGCCCAGGTGCCCATAGACATGTACACAACCATCCGGCCTCAAATAGTGCAGAACCTCGGAGGAAGAGCAGTGGACAAGGAGTGTGGGCTTTGGTCGTGGTCCGAGTCCGAGTGAAGGGCGGAGGCGGCAGCCTGCCTGGATTCAGCGACGGTTCGATGGGGGAATGCGACGGGGGCCGGTGTGTGAGCATAGACAGCTCTGTGATGCTCCATGCTCTCGCCTTGCATCCAGGTCGGGCTCTGCATCTCCCATTGTGCCATGGAGCCATGTCAGGGGCTTCGGCAGCTGCTCCTGTCCGTCAGGCAAGGACCGAAGAGACCGTACCCTGAAAACACTCTTTGCTGGCTGCTTGGCTGGCGGGCCCTTACGGGCTGCTTACGATGTGCTGCCAGCCAGGCGACGGGATCAACTTCCAGCAGCATCAAGTCCTCAAGCCGGAAAGGTCGAGGCCAGGTTTCTGACAGCCCTTCCAGTACGAGTAGCCTTGCAGTCGCTGAAGAAGCGAGCAGCAACGATCCGCACCGCCCGGACGTCGCTTAGATGAACAAAGCCGTCCTGGAGACTCAGCAGTGGACTCAGTGGACATACTCGAGCTATCTCCAGATGTGTGTTGAACGTGTGCGTGCATACCTGTCCTTGGCATCCAGCTCTGACAGGATTTGCTGCTTTTCAGCAAACCTATACTAGGCGGCAGACAGCGGTAGCGCTGACGCGGATTTTCGTTCTTGTTCTGGGCTCCTCACTGTCGTACTTCACTCCCGGTTGCAAGCTTGAAGACCTTTGCAACACGCACACGGAGCATATATTATCTTCTGAGGTTCTGCTGCCCCACCCTGCCAAACGCATGATAGGTCTCATGCTCGTGAAGGTGTGTCAGTCAACCCTGGAATCGCGGTAAAGACCTCAGCTGCAAGAGAGTAAGAGCATGTGAGCGCCAAACATCGATTTGGCTAGGCAGGCCACACGTCCCTCACGAAGCATCGGGAATTCTGCCTCCACCACCTCACACATGCCAACTCCCCATCTTGTGTGAACTAGTGCACCTCGAAGATATGTATAGCATCTGCAGTGTCCGGCACGCATAATGTCACACACCTGCCCCCTCTCACTCGCTCTCTCTCGCTCTCTCTCGCTTCCTTCCTTTCTTCCGTTCTCTTCTTCACAGCCAAAGGAGAGCGCAAAGCACCCCTCCTGCGCGCGAGCGCGCCCTGGTTCTCTCTCTCTCTCTATTCCAAGCCTGCGGAGGTATTCCGCCGTAGACGTGTGGCCCTGGGCAGGCACGTCGCGAAGGCTCGGAATTGGTGGGCAACGAAAGTCTCAAGAGATGACAAGTTCACAGCGGCCCAGTTTCGGGCACGCCCACGGAAACACTGCTTGCAAGGTTTGGGCCTGTCGTGAAATGTATTCAACCCCGCATCTTGCCTTCCGGAATACTTCGAGATTAACGGCGGATGCACGAGACGCAACAACCCGGCAGTGTTTATTGGCAACAGCAGGGTAGCAAAGGCTTTAACTACAAGATGATGCAACGCACATTTAGGCCGAGAAGGCAACAGTCTAGAGTCTAGGTGATTCGAAAGATGGCTGGAGCACCGTGCAACTCAATCCTGAGAGCATTCATCGGCTTCCTTGAATTGGTGCATCCTGCACAGATGAGCTGTGTCTTGAAATCTGTTTCATTTTATAGGATGCAAAAACCTCCTCTCGCCAGTGCTTCCGCACCTCCCTTTCTCGTGCCTTTTGCAGACCCATTTGCCATGTTTCGACATATTTGACATCGACCTTTCTGCAAGAGTAAATGACCGTTGATCCCGCTGCATATTGAATATTGCATCAACCCGGATAATGTCGGTCGACAAAACAGTGTAAGGTTCAAGTATACTTGTGTTTCTCGTTAGTCCGATGTAAGTAAGCTTTGCATCGGCTTACTTGTTCGCTGCTTCCGCGTCTTCCTCTGGAGCAACGAAACTCCGCGGCCCTTCCACGGGCTTCCGCGCCCACAGCCGCAAACAGAGATCCACAGATCGGAGGGTTTTGTGCGCAGCTCTGGCAGTCTGGCCGTCCGTCTCTTCACAGCCTCTTAGAAGCCTCGTGGCTCTTGATCGCACCCGCTGAAACACTGACACGTGCAAAGTAGGAGGCAATACTCCGATGCCCGTGCTTGCCCAAGCTGCAAACGAATGCCGTGGAGTTCGTGCTGACATCCTTCGTTCCAACGGCCTTGGCCTGCACGAAGAGACTCTGCAGAGGTGTTAAATTCAGGTAGGGCCCTATCTGAACCGAGACACAGGATTGGGAACGCCCGCCGAGCAAGAACTGCCAATGATACAGAACAGTCCTAGCTGATCTGAGTGCCTCAAAACTTCTGTTCCTTGGTAGGAGCCCGTCTGCATAAACGTCACATGCGCAAGCCGAGCCCAGGCCGACTCCCCATGCTACTCCAAGGCCCAGCGCCTCCTCGTCTCGAGTAATTATGCCAAGTTTTCGCAGTGCGGTGCGTCGAAAGCAAAGGCAAAGCCAGTCTCCTTCCACATCCTTGAGGCTTCAAATCCACCAACAGCACGCTTCGGATATGCTCGGATGTCTATGATGGGAAGAAATGGACATGCCACGACGCAGAGGAAGGGAGTGAATGGCAAATTCAGCTACATGAGCCAGGCACTTAATCAGCAGCCGCCGGCTTCGCGGGCTGAGCTGTTGGAACCCTTTTTCGCAGCACATCCGTTAAACCCCTACAAGTGTATGCTCCTGATGGCATCATGGAGGCATCAAGCTCGAGGTCTGAAGTCTGACGAACACTCTCCCATCTTTGCGGGTGTTGTGCCTGATGTGCGACGGAGGTGCAGGCAGGCACTTGTGCAGTGTGTGGGTGTGTCATCGTGTGTGTGTGTGTGTGTGTGTGTGGCCACTGCTGAAATTGGACTAGGGAGAACGTGAGTGTGCGTTGTAACATGGAGGGGGCTGAGGGTGGGCGCAAGGAGGGGCTCAAGGAAACATGAGGAGGACGAGGAGCACTGTTGTGAGGAGTCGGAGTGGGGACCCCTGCTCTGACTAGAGTGAAAATGATGTCATCGTTGGTGTTGTCGAAATGTTCTGGAATCGCTGCCAGGACACGCTCCAGTCCTGGCTCACAAGCAAGCTCAAGTGCAGGGGCTGTGCCAAGGTAGGGCGGGCGTGGGTGGGTGGGTGGGTGGGTGGGCGGGCGGGCGGGCGGGCGGGCGGTGCGTGCGAGTGCGGTGCGTGATCGTGCGTTTCTGCACGCTCGTGTGTGCTGGTGCTGACACCCATCTCGGGTGAGAACACGTTCCGAAGACTCATGCGATGTTTCGATTCAGCTCCGGTTGAGGTCGATCTGCTGAGATGCTGAGCCCAGAGCTGCGTGCAAGTTCAGTCATCTGCCATGTAGCTGCAATGGAAGTACAAAACAGTGAAAGAACAACTGCTCCTCATGCTGGATTTAGTACTTGTTGCTTTCTTGGCTCGACTTGCCGGTGCCAACTCTTCCACTCAACCGAGATTCTTGGTAGAAATGATTGGCCGTTTCCAGTAACCGCGAGGGTACCGCAGTGGCATGCCTGAACTCCACTGGACTGAATTGGACTGGATCTACAAGGCAGCAGTCTCAGCAAATTTGTTGTCAGACGAGACACGTGAAGCCGTCCGCCTCGAAGGTCGGTGGAAAGTATGCCTTAGCAATTTCGCCCCAGCCAGGCCGTAGGTTGAAAGACTGATGAAGGACTTGACAGCCAAGAGTCGGCTGCCGCAGTCTTAGCTTCATCCCACAACGACTTGAGACACCTGAGATTGAAACCGACGTCGGCATTCCGAGGAAATAACAAATGCCGACCGCAACAACCTGTTCTTCCAGCCGAAGCACATGTGGTAGAGAACTTCCTTGGGTTTGACGCATGGTGATGCACACGGTTTATGTAACAAGTGCCCTGCACCCTAGGACGGAGGCTTGGCAACTTTACGGACGACCCTCACTATGTACAGCGTTTGCGTCCGAATTTCTGAAGCATCGGCGTCTGGCACATTTCCTTGCTGATAACCGCTGCGTCCTGCAATTTGCAACGGTGGCAAGCGCGAAAGCATTTCTCCTTCTCCGGGCGGGGGACTACTACTGCTACTACGACGACGACTACCACTACTAGTACTAATAATACTAGACTACGACTACTTTTTCCACTACTACAACTACTAGGACTACGAGCAGTCGCACGACGAGTATCACGAGTTTTTTTTTATAGTCTATTGCAGGAATCGCGGTGCGAATGCGGCAAGCACAACATCGTTTTTATTTTTGTGAGGGGGAGAGGGGGCGCGGGGACTACTATTGGGTAGCCGGGGCAAGAACCCAATACAAAGTCGCGAATAGCGGATCTGACCTCACCCCTGAAAAGCAGAACATCACTCTTTCTCTTGAAGGCAGGGGGGTACTAGTATCGGGACAAGACACCAATACAAAGTCGCGGATAGCGGATCTGGCCTCACGAACATCAGTATTTGAGAGCGCGTTGCAGCGCCAACAAAAAAACAAGGACCGAGCCGGAACTGAAAATGCCTTGGCGTCAACACAAAACCCTCATCCCCGACTAAATGCAGCATGCAAGAATGCTGGACTGCTCTTTGTTTTCGCTCGCCACGCCCTAGCGTGATCACATCATCACCTCGGCTTGGCTGAAGCATAGGCAGTTTTATCAAAGGACATCAATTCTAGAGATTATCAGGTCGCAGAGCACAAAGGCGATGTCTTCTGCTTTTGCATTCACCCTCCCCCTCCCCGACCCCCACGCCCGCACCCCCACACCCCCAAGAGCA
>CAJNDV010011847.1:53999-78902 GCA_905221635.1 Symbiodinium sp. CCMP2456
ACTGCTACTGCTACTGCTGCCACCTACCTTTCACGCACCCGGCTTGAAGCCAGAAGCGGCTGCCATGCAGTGCCGTCGGCGCGCCCCGGCACAGGACTTAGTTCTTGCGACGGCACGCTTGTAACCGGAAAAGCTGCATCAGAAACATGTGCTGGCCGGCAGCTGTCAAGCCATCCACGCGGACAACAGGTCCAGATGCGTGGCCGCCAGGTCGACGTCAAAGGCTAAAGGCTGCGACCGTCAAGACTGGAGCCGAGGGCTGGGCCGCTCGTTGCGCACCGCCTCCGCCATGGTCAGCCCGCGGCACTTGGAGGGCGTCCAACAAGGCGACCTGGGACGCATGCGGCTCGCCGCCGCCCTGTCTGGCAGGGAGGCAGGACCCACATCTCGACGCAACAGCGCAGGTCTGACGAAGGAGCAGGGAGGGCCCAAAGCTCCGGCGGCGGGGTCGTGATGTAAAGCTTGCGGCCATCAAGCTTTTTGCCGCCACGTACGCACCACCGTTGGTTCGGCAGTCCTGTCAGGCAGATGCCGTGGTTTTGTGTCGCCCGATACCAGGCGGCGCGCCTCGCCGAGCTGAAGCCGGTGACAAGGGAGGCAGTAGACCCATCGGGCGAATCGGCCTTGTGCACACCAGCGCCGTTTGGTCCCCTCCGCTTCCAGACTGCCATTGTCGCAGGGGCGAGAAGTTACAAGCGACAGGCCTGCAGCCGGGACACAGGGAGCCCACTTTAGAAGCCATTGCACACAACCAGAACATTCGAGCCAAAAAGCATGAAAGTGACTGCCGGAGAACAAAGGGGGGGGGTGGCAAGTGAGGCGTGGAAGGGGGGCGGGGAAGGGCTGGGTGGTTGGCAAGCAGGGAGGGGAGGGTTGGGGAAGGGCAGTGTTTGAGCCTCCCCTTGCAGGCAGTAGTGTTATGATGGGACTGGGAACGAGGGCTGGCAGCACGCACTATTAGTATTTTGAGACCGGGGAAAACATAATAATGCGCGCGGGCGGGGCGGAGGGAGAAACAAAAACAATAATAAAGGCCCGCCGGGCTCCGTCCAGTATTTGTTCGCGTGCTTCGTCGGTTGAAGGATGGAACTCGTGAACCGACAGGATACGAACGGGCGGGTCTCCCGAAACGCTACCTCGACTTTGTCAATTTGAAGATTGGCTGTACGCTGTTCAACCATGTTCATCTCTCTTTGCTTTGCCTTGCTCGGGGTAAAAGTCAGGGGTACCCCCCCAACTCGCGCCGCAGCGCGTCCCCATCCATCCTTTTGACAAACGGGTTTGTCTGTACGTTGGTTCATCTCTCTCTCTCTCTCTCTCTCTCTCTTTCTCTATTCTATTCTATTCTCCGGGGCGTAAGGTGCTGGTCAGGCACCCCGCGCCGTGAGGCGCACCCCTTCTTTCTTTCGCCAGGGCTAGGGGTAAGGGAGAACAAGCCCCCTTCACCCGCGCGCGTTAGCGCCCCCGACATGTGGGGAGCGAAAGGTGAAATCCTCATGCACCAGAAAGGCAGCGCCCCTTCTCTCTCTCTCTCTCTCTCTCTCTCTCTGTCTCTCTCTCTTCCCAGAAGTCTGAAGACAGCATCGCTTGATCGCAAGAACCGACATGCGAGCCGCCGAGCCATGACGGACTTCGAGAGGTCTCCGCGAACAGATGCGAACAGCAAAGGGAAACTCACTCCCCTCCCAGTCCACGGTGGACATCGCAGTGTTTGCAGTCGTTCGGCGCCTCACGCTCCAAGGACTGTCGAGGCTCTTCGCTGATTGCCAAACACCCGTTGCTGTCACTTCCCAACAAGGCCACGGCCTGCACAGGCTTTTCGCACAATCGGACACATAAATTGAAGTTTCACGCGGCCCACAAGACAGCAAACCTGCCAGATCAGATTGGTAGACCAACCCTTGCGACAACTCAATCTTTGCGAAGGCCAACTGAGGCCGTGCAACCGAGGCCGTGTACCGAAATTGAAGTGAGACTTACTTTGGGAGGCATAAACGTTGTAAACCAGATGCTGCTTTGTACTGGGCTACCAGGACATCGTCTGATTGACACTTGGCAACGGTGCACTGACTGTAGGCAGTGCATGGATGTGCGGGGCGTCCTCCGTGCAGCTGCTCCAGTCTCACGCTGACTGCACCTTGGCCGCTGCGACGTGTCTCCTCAGAAGGAAGCCTGGGCTTCCCACCTTCTGCCTCCTCGCGGATACAGCGGTCCGGGCGGAAAGCTGGAAGACAGACCTCGTTTTGCTGAGCTTGTGCCACAGGATCTGCACCACTCCAAGCTTCGAAGACAAGCTGCCGGGATATACTCTGTGGCACCATCCGGGAAAGTCGGCCGGAACCGCTCCCCTGCAATGTACATGAGTCTAGATGCCACTAGTCTTGGAAGGCTCGTGGAGTCTCCAAGTCTGCCTTTCTCGATGAAGACTGTTTGGCCTGCTTGGACCTGCCAGCAGGGTATCGTGATGTCATCAGGTTGACATGGCTTAACTGGCACCTTGCCGGCAATGGGCAATAGTCAACTATTCAGTTTGAAAGCATTGCTGTACTTGCCCTTGTCCATTTTCTTACAACCGGGTGGAAACGCATTGTTTAACATGTTGAACTCTAGAGCAGCTATGCTTGTAGTCTGTTGACGTTTCTGTAGTTGTTGCACGGCTACTTTGCTTGCATTCTCTCCTGTCCATTTAGATTACATGCAGCTATCATGCGGCTCATCATTCGCAGCATACACCCACCTGCTCAGATTCAGATGAGTTTGAGCTGCGACATCTCTTGCATGCCCACTTGTTTTTGCCTATGCTAAGCAAAATGAACGATAACGAACGTAAGTGAATTTGCTGCTGTAGCCATTGCATGCTTTGACTCCGAACGTGAAACCAAGCTTGCCCGCTATTGACAGCAAGCTCTTTAGGAAGTATGCTTTCCACAATGGCTATACAGTGGATGCTTCTGAATTTCAGAAAATGTCGAATGGAGAATTAGGAAATGCACGCTGAAGGAAGGAGATTAAGTTGCCGGACACCAGACATGTTAGTCTTGGTTGGAAAGCGGCAATGAAGGGCATGCAGGTGGAACAGCACATAACATTCATTGTCCGTGGCCGGAACTGGCAATGAGGCAGAAAGACAGTCCTGATATAGAAATCTGGTTTTGACCGCCTTCTGGGTTTGGTCTCTGCATGAAGGGGGCTGCTGTGCGGCAGTGCGCCTCCAGACTCTCACCAGATCCATGCAGCAAGACCTTGCAGGCAAGGCATGGCAAGGCTGTCTGGAGAATATCCTCGACTTGTCCCTACCGGCGATACAGCCGCAAATCTCCAAGGCGTGCTAGCACTGGCCCCACTGCTCAAAACACAAGAACCCCCCCGGCCAAGGGCTCAGGCCAGGCGGCCTTTCAGCACCTCAAAGGCACAGCGAAGCGAAGACCCGCTAACGACGGCATGGCGACGGCTGCTTGCAGCCGGCGCGGCACACATCCACTCGTCGTAGTGCAGTGTCAGCCAGGGCTCACTAGTGGGCTCCGCTACCTGGAAAAGCAAAGCATGTTATAGACTGCATAAGGCGACCCATGTCTTGGTTGCATGCTGTCGCAGCTCGAGATGTTGTTGGGGCTGGTTGTGCTTTCAGGTCAAGCTCACGAAAGCAATCATCCTACATCCCGCTTCATCTTCATTTCAGTAGACATCCCACCTTGACCAGTGCAATGCTGATTCGGTCGCTTTTGCTTGCGACATTCCCTGCCAACTCGTCGATGGTCCTTGGACAACTGACGCAGTTCAAAACCACTGCACTGTCTCTGTCTAGAGCATGCAGCCGAAGCCTGATCATACGGTATGTACAACACGTGTCCTTCGCGTGCAACGTTAATTCGGTGCTCCCTGCGAAGCAGCTGATCCTTCCGTGTTTGCATTCCTATCCATTCGTTTTTGAATTCCTGTCAGTGTCTGGACCACCAATTCCTGTCATCCTAGCTGCCTGACATAATGAGACGCTGCGCTAAGTCAACTGAAAACAAAGAGCACACGACATCAGCTTCTTTCAGAATATGCTCCCATTATCCAACACTGACAGGTAACATTGAACTTTGGAGACTGGAAACGTACATGTAGATGGTTCGAAGGTTTGAACTACGTTTGCAATGAGTCCATGTCATCGATAATATGCGTCATATTCGGGCAAAACAGGACACACAAGGGGCTGCGCTTCTTATTTGGGAGTTTCCAGGCCTCCACAAAACCGCGCAAAAGAAGAAGAAGAAGAGCAGGCGAAACACCCAACTATCCTCAGACAAAATTCTTGTGACCGGGATTTCCGTGCTCTCAAAAACACCCAAGACAAGATGTCGGGGTGCCCGACTTCAGGATTCAACATGGGACACATGTTGTGGCACAGGCTCAATCAGATATAAAGGGTGCATAACGGCTGTGCGATTCAGGTGTTGTGCGTGGCAGGTGGCATGGGACGCGCATTACGTTACTCATTACGCTTCGCAGTCTTCATCAACCTGTGACTTTGGACTGTTTCCGTCCCTGCTGTTTCCAACACCATACCAAGTGTCAACTCCTTCCTGCGTGCCGTGTCTGCATGTTTGGCTTGTGCGAACGGTAGAAGAGCAAAAAGAACAGAACAAATGGAATCACAATCCGCGACATCATTGTCGTCGTCGTCATTACCATCATGACTATCAGCTATCCTGATCATGTCATACGCAAGGTCTCATGCAGCTCGTTCGGATCATCTTCTGAGACTTGCTCGTTCTTCTGTCCTCGTTACCGTCCTCATCCTTTCCCTTCCACACTCGAATCGGGGAGGAAACTGTGCGCTGGAGAATCAAGATCCATCAATCATCATCACTGATCCAGAACGAATACTAACAAGCTACAACGCCTCAGCATGCAACTAGCTTTGTTGACTCAGCCTTTACTAGCTGAAGTCTTGGACTTGGTTGGCCAACCATGCTTGGAGTTTGCTCGCTCCTGACAAGCTGGAGTCTTGTGCATGGTGGATGCTCTCTCGGTGTATCAAGCCTAGCCCCGTGCGCTGTCCTCTCGCCACATTCCCGACCACACCATCTGAGAAGCAGCTGTACAATGTCGGGATATGTCGGGTGTCTGTCGAGCCTTGTTGTGGTTCCAGCTTTATGCTGCTGGTTGGCGATCGCTGTCTGCACTGGATACTCACTTGCTGATAGGCACTCTTTGTCATCGCTTACATCATCTGCTCCGGAATGTCGGGGCGCGTGGACAGGTTTTGCCCACAGAACAACACAAACACCACCCAACCCAACAGGCCGCGGCCCGTTCCCCTCGCCCCGCCAGACCCCAATGCCCAGATCCTGGTGGACTCTGGCTTTAGCCAACATTCTGGCTTACCGTTCAGACCCCAGCCTAACATGCTGCTTTTGGTTGGATGGAGAATCTGTGGATTGCTCTGCTTGCGCCCACGTGAAAGTCGAACGGACATGGCATGGGAAAGGGATCACTGTCTGCGAAAACACACGGAAGTAAAATTCTGGAACCACAAGAATCACAGAGCGATCGAAGCGGTTCAACCTGGAAGGGTTCTGTCCAGGAACAGCTTTCCAGTGTCCACGACCCTCGCGGCATCACCCACCAGCCGTGGCATGGCGATCGCAGTCTCAAGGAATAAAATGCAACTCCTATATGGCAACAAGCTTAGCTATCGCCGCGAAGCACACCCATGCAGTAGGCTACATAATGGCTCAGGTCCAGCGCGTATAGTAGCAATAAAACATGTAGACATACAAATGGCGTCTTTGCAAACAGACTTGGCACAGTGGACAAGTTTGAGCCAGACTGTGATGTCGGAAACTTGCACATCCTGCCTAGCGTCAACCCGACCGATTTGGGAGGGTGAGGTGCAGGCTGTAAACTTCAAGTGGTAACGCGCAACTTGCTGCTGTCCTTTCTACAACTCTGTAGCAACCTTTGAGCAATCGCAGAGCACCTTCAACAAGAACCCGGATGCCCGGCACTCAGAATCCCTAAGCGACAGTTCAATTTCCAGTCTGGTGTTCCTACAAGGAACTCTAGACGACTGCGCATCTGAGATTACACGTGTTAAACAGCGACATGTTCAAGGCCTCCTGTGCATTGACTGCCCGCGACCTAAAGAATACATGAGCCTCCAGATACAAAAGTCTGATGCAGCACATGGCAGTAACTGTGCATCTGTTTCTTGGCGCGTGGTCGGATGGACAATGTCAACGATTTTGCACAGTGGCAACCAGCATGAAGGCCTTAGGCGTGGCAGCGCACACACGGGGCACACGGCCGTTGGATTTCAATTCATGCCCGGACAGATGGATGGACGTAGCGCAGGGGACAGAGGCGGGCATGGGACACTTAGCTACTGGGCGCTGTCCACCGGTAGGGCATGCTATAGGAAGACAAGAGGCTTGGTTCACCCCAATGTACGGCATCAACAGCGTCAGCAAAGGCATGGCAATCATCCATGCAGGTCCCAGCCACTTCAATACGCCGGTAACCTTGCGAAAGACACCACTGGCGCACTTGCCGTGCCCCGGTCCCGAAACTGAATGCACGGCAGGAGGCTAGCTCATTCAGGACCAAATCATGAATCAGACGCTCCCACCATTCCCAAGTCGTCAATGCCTGCCAAACTGGGGGAAGCCCATCTGCAGGCTTTGGGGCTAGGCATGTTGGGCAGGGTCTTCCGACAGACAGTGCTCGCGTCGCTCTGCACCACCAATGGCAACCATCTGATAATGCCACGCAAGGCCACCGGACCTCCCCCGCTGGCCTGGTACCAAGAGAGAGAATTCGCCTTTGCCGGCGTCATTTTCGTCTCGCCGACCCAGAGATAAGCGCAGGGATGCAGCACATCCAGCGCAATGACCGTCACGATGATCAGCGAGGACAGCCCGCCTCTCCGCAGGAGAAGACGCGGCAAGACGCAGCAAAACATGCCAGGCCAAGCCCTGCCTTCATCTTGCGTCGGCTTGACGTTGTAAAAGCAGATCCAGGCAGCTATCGCAAGGATCTCCAGCAAGAGGGTCCAGTATTTCACTAGGTGGACAGCGATCTTTCCCGATGCCTCATTAACCTCAAGTCCGACTCTCGACTCGCTGAAACGACCCTCTCAACGAGAAACTCAGGCAGTGACTGTCACGTCCTGGCCATAGAGCTGGAAGTTCATCAAATCTTGAAGGCCCTCCACCATCGAGTAAATCACCAGCGGGGCAGTGATATAGTATCCTTGTAAGACTTGCACGCATCTCTGATTGCAAGCTCCCTAAGCTTGTCAGAAGCGCAGAGCCCAGGAAACGTTCCAGGCGCGCCATGAGGCTCACAACGCCAGCAGTCCCAAATGTGCTGCAAATTATGGCGGGCGCACGACCGTCATTCCAGTGCGCCCCACTGCAGCGGGAATGCGCATCCGCGAGACAATGGCATGAGCACGATTTTTGGAGGTTTCCGTGTCAGGCAGTCTGACACTGGAGCCCCCAACAGCCTCATGGTGTGGCCTTGCTGGCAGGAGCACGGCAGGAGCGCCAGCCATCAAGTCCAGGACAGCAACGGGCGTAACAACGGACTCGGCCTCCCCGGAGGATATAATATACCGTTGACTGTGGAGGGAACGCGATTGATGTGTTAGACGGACAATCTCTTACACTGCTAGCCACCATCCAATTCCTGACGGATGTTTGGACAGTCGTCATCGTTCTTGTTTGGTGGACGACACAAGCTAGGGCCGCGATGGAGTTATCGTCCTTACTGCTGTTACCAGAAGCAACAGGCTCAACTTGGTTTCAAGTGGTGCCGAAGGCGTCGGAAAAAAAAATTTAGCCTGGACCCCAACACTTCTCCCGCCTCACAGATGAGCTGCTATGTCGTCCCCTTTCCAATTTCCATAATCCAACTACCTGCAACTTCCTGGACTCTGCCCTTGACCCTGAAGGGTGCACACCAGGACTGGCAGGGTCTTCATCGTGCGTTGGTCTGTGGGCTGTTTGTCGTGGTGCGTGTTGATTCCGGCCAGGTCTCTCTGCGTAGACCTCCAGATGTTGTCAATGGTCAGCATGGCCTAGGTGGAGAGATTTTCACAATTGAGCCAATAAACTGAGCTACGAGTAACACCGGTTCACGATCTTGCCGCTGCGCTCAGCGCTTTTCGCTGTCCGAAGTACGACCTCGTTCGCCTCCATGCTTGCTTCCAGAGAATGGCGCATGCAGCTGGCACCGATAAGGCCCCAATTCAGGACCTCCAAGCTTCAAGCTGCTCACGTGCAATGTAAAACTGAATCTAGCAGCTGTGCCTGAAGCAGGAGCGTGAAGACAAACATTAAGAGTGGCGGATAATGGAAATCTCCTCAGCTACACGGGTGCCATAGTTCCCGAAATCAAGACCCGTGCAACTATGCCTGTGCCACAGCCCCGACATTCAGCGACATCCGATGACAGTGGTACGTCTGCAACTCTTCTGCCGCAGCACTGCCGCTGAAAACATTGTAGAAGTTGAAGCCTTCATTGGAACGGCAACTGACGCAGTCTTCAGACTCTGCGGTATAAGGCCGTAGCCTATCCAGAAGAAAGGCACCCAACACCAAAGGAAGTGCGAGAGGTTGGATACCAGGATAAGCAGCCTGGATTGCCCACTGCCAGTTTGCACGGATAGGTGCAATCGATGAGACCATTTCATCGAGCCTGCCCCACCATCTCATTTCATCGGGCCAGATCGATCCGCAGTTCAAGCCTGTCAGCGTCCCAAAACTCGCCACAGGATCGGGCAGGTGAGTGCAAATGCATAAAGATGCGTAAAGCGAGTTCAAGTCCTGGTATCAAACAAAACCATGTGTGACTAGTGACTAGAACACAACCTCGAAGTTGTTCTTCCATCTTCCGTTTCCCAAACAGTAAGCGAGGAACACGACACGACACAGGCGAAGTCAATCCAAGCATCCAGAAACCATGTCTAGGTACACTGAATGCAATTTGAAGCGATTCACACGCAAGTGGAAGCATGCTGGGAGGGAAAGCAAAATATCACAGTGGACCGATAAGCAATCTCAAAACTTATCGAGACGGAAGAGCACGAATCGGAGGCCCTCCAAAACAGCTGCAATCCGAAATGCTTTGTCCAGCACACATAAACACACAGTCACACAGGGGGATGCAATGAGCCAGCGTTGAACCCCCGTTCCTGTACTAAAGTTGCGCCAGCGTGCAGCGTATGCTTTACAAACGCCATCTTCACCAACGGAGGCTAGCTACGCCGCTAAGCCAAGCCACAGCATCGCTGAATCACCTTGCAAGTCTGCGTAACGACGGCGATCAGTAGGAGCCATGCTCCCAAACTCGCCACCCAAACCTCGCACGTGGATGCCATGATCAACGGTGTCAGCGGAAAAGCACAGCTCTCCGCTCACTCTCGCGGAGGCTCGCGGAGTGTCGCGTCGAGGCCGCGGCTGCAATTTGTAGCGTGATAACGATGAAGCCTCGAAAAGACACACAGAAGGGAACTTCGATTTTGCCCAAGCGGCTTTTGATCGTAGTACAATGGAGATGATGAGTGGTTGGACAAAACAAAAAAAGTTTCAACAAGATGCTCTGGAGCCATTCCTCGTCGTAGCCAACGAAGCGGTTCAAAACCTCTGCGGCGTCTTGGCTCCAGCTCCTGTACCACCCACAACACATGCGCTCACGTAAGTCATCCTCTCAGGTAACGCAGCGACATGAACAAAGTAGTGTTTCCGTTGCATGTCTTGTGTTCAAAATAGTCACAAGCCGATGCCACCTCTTGCAGCATGGATGTTCGATGCTTGGCTCGGGTCCTCACCTGCACTGCTGTATCGCACAGAACTTCCTGAAAAACTCGTTTCGTTGACGCTGTTTGCAAGGTATCTGCCTGCCTTTATTGACCTGCAGTACGTCGTCCAGCTGATCTTAGCTGAGCTAGCACAGCGTTGGAGCCAGTTCTCGCTGAGTATCATCCTCTGCATTAGCAAAATCTTTCTGGATGGATATGCCTTATGCTGCACTTCCTTCAGCTGAACGGCTCATTGGCACAGCCCGCTATGTTATGTCCTACACTTCAAAGTTGCACGCACACACACGCACAAGATCATCAACACAAGAAACTAACAAACGTCTACGTTGCAAGTGGTCGAACATATTCACGTGTTCCTCAGTCTGCAATGCATGTGCCACTCCCATATTTTCCTTTTCGTGAATGATGTGAACATTGGTTGGGCACGCTGATTGACCACAGGACACTTGATATGTTTGCACCTGCGCCTGAAACCTCAATCACTGCGACGAGCTGACTCTCCCTGCTACACATCTTCTTTTGACACTTCCTATGCTCGATTCCTGATGCAATCTGTCGCAAGAGATGAACCGCAATCACTCATGCCGAGTTGAACATGGTCATTTATGGGTGCCACGAGTGCAGACTGTTTGGACCGAGTGCCAGGTCCAATGCAAGTTCATGGCTACTTAACACAAACATTACGAGTCTTGCTGTCTGAAGTAGAGCTGTACGCACCTACTCACACTCACATACATGCATGCATGCATACATACATACATACATCTACATGTATACAATATACGAATATCCTGACACAGGTGTCAGACGCTGACGCTGCAGTGTCAGGTTTTTTGCCGGATGTCGGGACACTCTTTGCCCAGTATCTCCTTCGTTACATTCAAAACTTTGTGCTATGCTGGGCTCTTCTTTCCTCGGCTGCACTAGGCTAATTCATTATCTACAAGAGCCCGAAGCCCTAAACCACGTAAGAGCCCTGAGCTCCAAACCCAAGAACCCTAGCCCCCACTAAGCCCTGAAAAATCTAAGGAGCCTAGCACAAGAACGCCACGCCCTCAACCCTAAACGCAGCTAAACCCTAAACGCAAGAACACCAAGTAAGCAGTAGACCCAAGAACCCGAATCGCCGAAGTCCTAAACCCAAACGAAAACGCTAAGCCCTCAATCCAACAACCTTGGCCCTGAAGCCTACACCCAGGAGCCCCAAGCCCTACCAGTCCCAGGAGCCCTAAGCCCTTTTGCCCAAGAGCCCCAAGCCTCAAACCCAAGAACCCCTAGGCCCCAAACCCAAGAAACGCTAATTAAGCCCTAAACCCTTGAACGACGAGCCCGAAACCCAACAACCTTATTGTTTTATTCTGATACTACATGCGTATTTTACTCTAGTTAAAGAAGTAACAGTGATGTCTTAAAAAGGTGTTGTGTTGTACAACCTTGCGCTATAGTATCTAAAAGTTGCGGTTATGCTGTATTGCTATGATACTGTATCATGGTACACTTTGATATTATATGACGTTTCATCGTCCTGTCTTTTGTTATGCGAGGATATACCAGAATATTACATGGCACAAAATGAAAATCTACGACACCGTAAAATACGGACAATACATGATGATTCTGTGTGACATTATACCATCTTGTGAGATACTGTGTGACATTATTCGCCATGATATGTTATGACCTGAGTTGATATGATGTGATATAATATGATATGACGCGATATGGGATGAGATGCTGCCCTTCTATGTTTCGGGAGATGCATGGTATGCAATCTTGACGACACCATGTTCTGAGATACTGCTTGATATTATTTGGTATTATGTGAAGGATGTGAGTTGATATGATCTGACTTGGTTTTACCTGATACTGCATGTTATATCATAATAAGTTGTATTGTTATAAACTATGTTCGATCGAACAAACTACCATTGCATTATCAGAAGATCTATTAGGCTGAAACATATACTGTTCTGTTGATGTGCGTTGCATTTTTCTTTCTTGCAATACAGTACATACAAGATTATAGAGTATGTCACAACATCATACAGTAAACAGCATTACAAGAGAGTAGTCCATCATGTTATGTAAGATTGTATTGGGCTATAGTCGTATTATTATACAATGAGCTAAACGGATCATCGCCCTCGCTCCCCCTCCACCCCTCCCGTCCCACCGATAAAACCCCGCCCGGCATCCTCCCATTCTTTCAAGCTAATGCAAAATTCAGGCTTCGGGATACATCGGCCGTTTGGCGTCAGAGCTGATGCGCCGCAGCTTCTGGAAGCTTCGTGGCAGCTGCGGCTTCAGCCCACAGATGTTCCCCTACAAGCCCAAGCTCTGGAACTGGAATGCCAGTACTGAAATGAAAGATGTAAGGCCTCCAAAAATCCAGGAGCATGACGCAAGGTACTCAGTTTCAGGATGTTCGTGCGCATCCCAAGACGCCCCAAGAGCGAGACAGGCCAAGCATTCGGCCATGATTTCTGCAGTATGATGGAGGCTTTGCTGCTTGATGAATAAAGCACCAGACAAATATCACATGCATGGGACATCAGAAGTAATGTGTGATTCGCGGAATCTTAGTCTAGTGTGCTAGCTATGCTGTGGAAACTCCAAGTTTGTGAGGTGCTCGGTCCATTTTCCGTGTGGAAAAGGCTTCGGAAGCATTGAACCACCAGACAAGGACGGGATGCTTGATCGAAGTGGGTTGCCGGTCCTGACCGGCTGCATGACCGTTCTGTAGGCATCCTTGGGAAGCCAACCCCAATTCACGACCTGTCCAAGGCCGCTCAGAAACGGAGCGCCACAGCACAGCAGATCCAAGAAGTTGGCCTCCCATTCGAGGTCGGCCTTTGTCACAAGCCTCAAAGTTGCCAGCGCTCGGAATACCCAACCTGCTTCCCTTCCAGCCGAGTCTCCAAAAAAGCGACGTCAGGAAGCAAGCAAAAGCGAGGAACGTCGTCCAAAGGGACACCAAACCTGGTGCAGCCAAACAGACACTTCGCTATGAACCCGGAGACGCACAAGGCTGGGATTGATGATGCCTTGAGAGGGCTAAGTCAAGTGTGTTCAGCGTACCGAATCTAGCAACATGGCAGGGGCCGCAGAATCAAGTTTGAACGGCCAGCCTGATTGACAGCGGAAGAAGCTCTGGAGCGAGAGGACAAAGTTAGCCTGAATACTCTTCTGCACCGCAATCAGATGTTCCTCTGGAGTCAGCGCAAGGCCTCGGCAACTCAAGACAGGCTCAGCGCTGCTTACGTGCCGGCACACTCTTTCTCGAGTGCAGCCCAGCAACCATAGGACAGCCGCCTGCCTAGAAATATCGTGGTGTAACCAAGCATGATAACCAAAACCAGCTCCGTGAAAGTTCTTGGGACCGCTAGAGCTGGATGTCAAGAGAATCAGATTGCAGATCGAGAGACTAATGAAGTGGGATCGGTTGCCTCCCACCATCCTCGGAACGTGAAAGCAGACTTGACTCGACGCGAGCTTGCACATCGCTCCTCACCTCTGCTGTCCAAGCTTCTGTTTTAAGCTGAGGGCGGCATCTTCTGCAGCACAGTTCTCGGGGAAAGTGAGAAATTCAATGTACTCCTGACCGCCGTGCGATCGTCTGCAACAACGGGTTGCGCACTGACAGCCTCCATCTCTTCCCATTTCCCGTCCTTATGTTTTCGCTTGGTCCGCCGGTCGCGAACTCGAGATTTCTCCAGCTCCCAGATGAGAGCATCGTGTTCTTCCGGCTCTTTGCGATTTAAAAGCCACGTGCTGTTGGTGCTGCTGGCGCTGACCTCCGACCAGCGTATGCGGGCAGCACAATGAGTTGCTGGAACCCAAATTGTTCAGCTGCTCTGCAAGCTAGCGACGCCACCGCAGCAGTTGTGGATCATGCAATTCAAGCGGAAATACTGGGCATCGTTGTTGTCCTGGGATACAGTGAGCCCATTGACAAGCCAGGACAACTTGAACAAAAATGATGATTCCATTGCCGGAGGGTTTTTCTGACAAGAGTCTAAATAATCGGCCCGATCCTGTACATGCGGAAAATATTTCGGGCACCTCTGGCGACATCTCTGGCATCTGCAAAGCTTAGAGCTGCAGCAAGTTCTTCAGCGGAGCGCGTGCACACTGAATGCCCCTGGAGGCACTGGCAAAAGCGAACGTTCCTGCTCAGGTTTGCGTAGAGGTCAAAGAAGTACGGAATCGTAGAATGGTAAAAGTCCTTGGTGACTCTCCCACACCATGGGCCAGCACATGTGTTCAATGTCTGATAGACAACCCGACAGCATATCCTCGGTGGGGCTCCATCTTGCCCCGTGCCAAGCTTCCGTCTGAAACTGATGCCGTGCATCGCAGACACTGAACAGGGCCGGCTGCAAGTCCTTGTCACGGAGGAATGGGAAATCTTCAACACGAAAGAACACGAATGAGCGCTGCTCTGAAATGCATCAGGGCTCCCGGTCATCACCGTAAAGATTCCGGGCTCGGCCAGCATAAACAAAAAAATAATTGGCGGCGAAGTTCAGACCGCCTCGACCAGGCCACAGATTCACATGTGGCAGTGCTCTGGCTCTCACATAGCTCCCACAGATCTCGGGTCCTGGTTTCCCGCGACTGGGACGCAGTGCGATCTGCAGCTTGCTGGTATCTACCTCCTCGAGACCTGACACGCTGTTCCACCTCGACTCTGTGATACTTCCGACAGACAGAATGCGCCGAAGGCACCATGCAGCATCTGCATGGCTTTAGACCGGCAAGCCAGCCACTGGTCGTTTCCAGTGCCCTGTGGAACCTCACACGGCTGCACAGGCTGGCATGCTGCCTGCTACTGGTATTGCTTGTCACTACAGCTGTTGCTTGTCTTTCGGAAGAAAACTCGTTTGCGGCCTCATAGTACCACGTTCCGGGAGCCACATGCTGCGTCTTCAAGGTGCGTTCATCCTGCACACAAATGTGCCAACAAGGCTATATATGCTCTGACTTGCTCCTCGTTCAGGATCGAGGTGCGATGCCGGGTGCAACCGACGCATCCGGTTGTCGGAGCGGGTCAGGGAGTTTACTGTTGGACGGAGCAGGCTGATCGTGGAAAGAATTTGGTGCAGGTTGACGCTAGTTCGCGGGGTTACGATGCACCAGAGTGACAAGGCGTTCGCATTCGGTGATGGTACGGGTGGGGTGGTGAAAGTGCTTGATGTCCGGTCCTTCTTCTCGTGAAGGGCTGGGAAAACAAGGACGTGGCTCTCCCTGTGAGCTGGAGCTCCGCAGCCGTAACTATCCCCACCGCTCACAGCATACGCCAGTAAATCACTAAACACTTGAGAACTTGAGAAAGATCACGTCTTCGGCTCCTCCGGAGGACTCGCCCTGGCCAGGTAGTGCAGGCGCAGGGCGATGCCTCGGAGTGTCGACGCAGTTCTTCCACTGCCAGAACTGGCAGCATGTGGCAAGAAGACAGGCTAGCAGATGAGGTGCTGTTTTCGTCTGCTGGCATCCAGTCCACCAGGTCATCCAAATAGGACTTGTTCTTGTGTGGCCCTGAAGGACGCGAAAGCTCGGTTTAGACTTGACTGGCATGCAAGCCCCGAACAAGCCGAAACTGCCTGGAGCAAGGAGCTCGTCTTTGAGGGAAGCTAGTGCCTCAAGCTCAGCCAGTGAAGAGAACGCAACATGCGGTAGCAAAAGAGCCCGGCGGATTCCAGCGCGGTACAGCTGACTCGCTGCCAGCCCCACGCTTTCCGAAGCTTCTTTAGCACTTCCTCCCGGATCAGCGAGACTCGGAAGGGCGTTCGTCAGTGCGTCGCTGGCTGCCTCCCCGCTGAGCTTGTCTAGGGTAGCCTGCGACTTGTCTCCGTAAAAGCTGCGTCGCAGGTCTTCAAATGTCATCTTGTTGGTCTCTTCCTGTGGCGCTTAGGAGATTGAGCATTCTTCCATCCAGCAGTCTTGCTTGATCCCACATCTCGAGTTGCTTAGGCGCAGGCGACCCAAACATGGAAGAATTGCCGCACGCTCTCTTCGTAGGACTGAAAGCCGGATCCTGCCCAGCATGTGTCACTCAAGGTGTTGTCTCCGCTAGTTCGAGAAACTAGAAGGGCGCGAAAAGGCACAGCGGCTGCAGTCGTGCATGTTTAGCCGAGCCCGTCCTGATGGGATGGCCTGCAAAATCTCGCAGATCTTCGTCCAAAGCACCTTCTGCTGCGCGCGGTGGCCTGCAAGACCACAGAGAATAGACAATCGACCAAGGTCAATGCATGTCAGGCGCACTGTCCTTCACTTGAAAGTCAGCAACTTGAAAGAGGTGTTGTAATTGTTACTGTCGCAAAAGGAGCCATGAAGCCTTCATCAAGAAGCGCAACATGGTATCGGCAAGCACAGTCGGACGGCAACGCACTGACGGCACCTAGGATTCTGCATCAGACGATATGCCAGGCGACAACATTGGCAAGCATGGAACGGGAATCTGCAACGAGTCACCGATCAAGCTCCGCAGGACGATGCTGGGAGGCTCGTCTTTTGTAGTCACAGCCACAACGATGTAGCCTCATCGAGGAATCAGCATCATACACCAGAGGACTGTGGCAGGAGCACCAAAACAGCGAGCATGCAGGAAACTAAGGCATGCACGCAGCTGCTGGGTCAGCTCCGGATCGTACCTCGCACGAACGGTGCGGACTTCACAGAAAAAAGCAATGTCTTTCAAGCAAAACCAGAGCTCTGAATGGCACGAGATGCACCGTTTTGCATCATCGTTTTCTCGGCAAATAGCCAGTATAGCCAGAAGAACTGCTCACAAACCGCAGATACTTTTGCATGCTCGAGGACTAAGGCGGCCCTGCGTAGCAGATGATTCGCGCAGCTTGCAAAACCCAGCTTGTGGCCTTTACTCACTTTACTCCATCCTCAATTCCATCCAGATAACCAATAAAATTTGGTGGATGTGCGATTCTTTTTGGATTCCTGGAGCCAATCTTGACCGAACAATCACATATTTCATATTTTGAGTATGTGGACTTCGCTGCCTTTATCATCGGCTTCCTTTGCTCAGTTTCCGATGCGCAGCTCGGGCTTCCGATGCTGTTTCCGACCGCACTGGTTGCCGATGCGCAATTTCTGAAGCGCGCAATTTCTCATGCCCTGGTTTATGATGTAATCTCTGGTTCAGGGGCTGGTTGCGTTCTTTCAATCATTCGTAGTTCGGACCCATCAGAAACTTTATGAATTATGTAAAAATCAAACTGTTCATCCGTCCGTCTTGCCCCCATATACGTCAAGCTCCGAGGCAGTATCTGATGAACGTGAGTCGGTCAAAACCCGATCCAATAGCGGGATCCCTACAAATTACTATCTGCTCGCAAACATCTTGTTTTAGCCGAGTAAGCCACTTCAACCGGCTCAGAACCGACAAAAATCAGGAAGAGTGCTCCCTGCAAGTGGCCTCTCTAATCTCGGCCCAGGCAACCACAGCCCAAAATCGATAATGCAGATTCGAGTTTATCCACGAAACCCACCTCGCCACAATTAACGATTGAACCGCCGAGGAGCTGCGTCCCGAAAAAAACTGCCTCCCCCCGCCTCTGATAATTTTCGCTCGGGAAGCCATCGCCGTTCGAACTGGTTGACCATCCGCAAGTATCACATGATCAATCTTCTGGGACCAGTCTGGGGATGGGCTGAGGTTGTTTTTTCAGACGAACACAGTCCATTGACGCAGTGCAAAACCCGAAGCTGGAAATAAATCCAAATAGCTCCGAACATCAGCCTGCCCCGCAGCTTTCCTGCATGGCCAGGCGAGCGCTCGCCACGTCAGACTACTTGATCTTCATTAAGAACTTGGACAGATCGTAAGTCACACCCGGAATCGCGTGGTCCGAACACGGCTGCAACTTTGGCATCGTACGGACCGCTGAGCGAAAGGTGAATGTTTTCAGTGAGGGCAAATGCCGCTGAGCAATTTCGGAAACTCAAACCCATACTTATCATCGCTGCAAAAAAACTATAGTCACTACAATGAACAAGCGAATCGGCACTTGCCCGTGCCTCTCAACGCAGCCACTTGATCGCCGCCACATTGGTGTCATTCGGGGGAACTCAAGTTTTCAGTGACCACTATTGGCCATTTTGGCCCGTGCTCTCAACGTCTCGTTTGGACGACGTCGAACCTTTTGCTGGGAATCCATCGATTATTGCCCGCAGTCATTGTGAGAGTTCATGAATTGTCTCTACAGACACCGCAGAGACGAACTCCTGGCGAATGGTCTCCGGTCGGGGCAAAAAGAACAACTCGCAAAACGTTTGCACGATGTACTTCCGAGAAGGTACATGCGAGCTCGTACGAAAGGGGCAGATGATCGCCGGGCACAGAGCTTTGCCTGCCTCTGCCCCTCGAGTGAGCTGGCCTTCGTCAAGTGCGTGGGACTGCTCCTTTCGCTGCGAGCATTGAGCACCTGGAGGATTGGCCGCAGCAGAGGTGCGAGAAACCGTCCGTCACATCGGAACGTCCCTTACATGAGCTCATCTTAATCGGCGATCGGAACGTCCCTTACATGAGCTCATCTTAATCGGCGGATGATGGGAGTGCGCTCCTCGACCCCACCATCTTCGATCTCGGGCAACGGAACCAATTATTAATTAGAGTCCGACGAAGTTCTTGAGCGGAAGTCTCCTGGCGGTCTCCGGATTGTCTGGCTTGCGGAAACCGGGCGAGCAGCGCCCTCAGCGTGCGAATGACAGACCAACGCATCCTGACCCACATAGTCAGCCGGTCAATGGGCAGGGGATCTCATGAAGGAGATACGCTGCAGGTGGTAGCAACATCTACTTATGAGCTGTCGCTACAAGAGGCTTGACCTTGCAAGCGCACAAAACCAGCAGAAAGGGGGCTGCAGGCTGTGCAGTCAGCGCCCCTATACTTACTGACAAAGCAATAGATGAGCGAGCAGGGCCCTGCTATCTAAGAGAGAGATCGCGGCATCGGGCGTTAGGACCAGGCGGGCGGAGCCCGGTAGGCTCATGCTTCGGCCCCAGCCTCTTCCAAAGTCCCCGAGCGAGGCTGCACTGCTGGTGCACCCGATGTGGGCAATCCTCCCACGACACAAGTAGCCCATGTCCCTCTGCTATCCCAGGCTATCCCAACCATCTGTTGAGGAAGCCATCCTGAATAGCAGATCTGTTTTCTTCCAATCCCTGGTGCAGCTCGGAACAGACGACATGCAGAAAACAAACAAGGGGCATCACTTGCTCCCTTTCCCTGAGAACGTTAATGGAGCTCACTGCATTGGAGATGATCGCGTCCTTCAGCTCAGGAGCCGATCGTCGCGAGTTGGTCAAAAGCAGCGATCGTGATCACGAGCTGGGCATCTTCGGGGTTCTCCTTTGGAATCCACCGTGGAAGGCTGAACCTGGACTGGGAGAGAATCTGCCAAGATGATCCACCACGCTCGAGGCCTAGGCTGAAAAGCTCACGAAGAAAAACCCGGGCGATCGCCTGGAGCCAAAATTGCCACGGCATCGACCGATCATGATTGCTCTATCGAACGACGCGACTGATCCCTATAGTCTGCATCCTGCCAAGCCGATAGTTTATGAGCATATTCTTGATTTAACTCGGTGCCAAAAACCATAAAACTGCAACCACTTCAAAAACTTCAAGGAACACTCATAGTCCACTTAAAGGCAGTCCCAACATGCAAGACCGATTCAATGTTCCCGCGGCACTTTGGATTCCAGACTTTTCCTCAAGGCAAACCATGCCTCGGCCACAAAAGCTCCCCTTTGTCACATGTCTATGAATCTGTGAAGCAAAAGCATTGCCTGTCAACGGATCCTGCGCCGCAAAATAAAACTACTGTTCGGCTTCTTTTAAATGATTTTCATCCACTCATAGCTCTTGTCGCTCTATGACACGAGACTCAATTCTTCAAATCTTAAATCGTGAGCTCAATGATGACATTCGTCGATGCTCACGCACACCAAATCCAAAGGCCGACTGCCCATTTGGTTTCTTAACAGTCCAGGCCTCAAGCTTGCAACTTTGGAAACCTCCCCCCGTGCTTGAGTGGTGGACAGTATTGGCGTACTGGGTCTATGTTTGATTTGCTCATCCAGAAGCAGAAGAATCCTTAGCGGCCACGGAAGGCCCTGCTCCGCAATGTTACTGGTACTGTTTGGCTGGGGCCCTAGAATTCCCTAGAATTAGAAGCTCGTGGTTGAACAGTGATTTGCACGATGCAAATCTATGCAAACTGCGCGATCGCTGCGCCTGCGGTAGTGTTTGTAGGATCGGAAGATGCCGGGGCAGAGCACTCCCACCTTCACCGCAAAGCCCAGCCTGAACAAGTACACTGAAAATGCTGTCTCCAACAGACGCCAAGCCAAGAGGATCCGGCAGTAGCAGGAAAGCAAACACCCAAACCGCCATCTCTTCGTTCTTCTGCCTCGAGTCATCTGCTGCATGACGCGTCACTCTGTACTCACTGCTGCACTTGCAGGATCTTGCAGCAAAGCAACGGAGGAATATGCTGCACCAGTGCAGACTGTACAATGTAGCCGTCGTCAGTGCAACTGGCATCAAAAACCGTCAGATCGGCAAAGCAAATTTTTCTTAGCCTCTCTGTGCCTTTTCAGATCCTCCGTGTCCCACGACTGGCACGCGCCGCCACATCGCCCCGACACGGCCACGCAGCGGTCGTTGAAGGGCGGCGGAGCCACTCGCTGGCCTTCGAACGAGCCCTGGAACGGCTGACCACATTCACATTTTGGAGTGTTTAAGTCACGCCTTGGGTAAAGTTCTCGAAATTCGGATCCTCGTAAAGGCTGGCATTCACGGCACAGGCCACGAGGTACAAGGGTCCTGACAAGATGATACCCGGTACTCCAACTGTGGCGAAATTGCGTCAAGGCTGGTCCTTGCTGTCCGAAGCACCAATCCGGATCAATGTTCAAACGACTTGGTTCCATCAACACCATAGCCTGCACAGTTCACAACCCATGGTAACATGCCATGGTAGCATTCTGCGAAGTTCTCTCAGTTACTTGTCGTCTTGTACACGCACTCAGCGGGTGATGTCACTTCAACCATCATCCCGCATCCCCCTCAACGGACCGTCCGCAAACTTAGTGTTCGGGTTGTCTCACCGTTCTCCAAAAATGTGTTGCTTGCACCGAGGGGGTTGGGGTTCGCCGCGCTCCTGCGAAGCCCTGAAACGTCCAAGCCTCAAAATGCCGTTTTAACTCAACCTGTGCTTACGACAGACGTGCGTTAAAGTCGTTTGGACATAGTTCTGACCCTGCTAGTGTACGGAGGAAGGTGCTCACACTCTTCCCTCCTGCCTGCTTCGTGTAAGCCTCGGTAACGGTGGAACCGTCCTTAGCATCGCGCATCGCATGCTCTATGTAGGAAGTTTCTGCTGTTGGCCGCTGCCGGGGCGACGGCCTCATCTTCCATATCATCAGGCGACTTCGTGGGAGTTGCGACCGGCTCGGGAAGAGTGAACTTGCCCGTGTCTGGCATGTACAACTTCTTCCAGATGCCGGTCTGCTTGACCTGCACGCATGAGCCGACGGAAACTTCCCGCTTTCACACGCTGTAAGGATCCGGCCGTTGAGCTCAAGAGGAAAATCCGTGGTTGGTTGAACACATCTCCATCCGGAGATTCCACGTCGGTGAGCATAACTTTAAAGCGTGGCAGCGAGGTGTAGATGCCTTGAGGGAAGCACGCGACCAATCAAACAACTCAACGCTTCTTATGCTAAGAGCCAGAACACAAACCAGACTGCCAGGCGCAAATACAAATCACATGTCACGAAAGGCTCCGTGGCACAGCACGGCTTGTCGCATGATACCACATGCTGCCCTGCCTGCTCTGTCCAGTCTGCTGCATGCACGGCGGCTTGCGGGCATGTGTTCTATGCATGCAAGGTGCGTTCACGCTCTGCGGAGTCATCCAACCCGATGTCCATGTCACTTCCAACAGGATTTGGGTCGTAGCGGCACTCCTGACCTCAGTGCTTCATCGAGTGCTGAAAGCCGGGAAAGTCTGCAAGCCGACCAAAGTTGAGTCGACCACACTGCCAGTGCTGAAAGTTGTTCGGCGTGGTCATGCACGAACCATGATCCCATTTTCCCTGCGAGCATTCCTGCGCAGCAATGGCGCATGTGGTCGCATACTGAAAGGTTGAAATAAGCCAGCTGACATTGAGATCCGCAGGTTTTCCCTCACCCCGGCTTCTCCTGGATCTCGACCTTGCCCTTGAAATTTGCATCGGAGACGAAGAGCCCTGCAACGCTGTCGGAGGTCATGGCAATGCCTTCGCAGTGCGAACGCGCGTCAGACCCTTGTACATTCAGGTCTCCGCAGCTCAGCGTTGCTGCGTTGCTGCGTTGCTGTGCAGCGTTGCTGTGAGCCAAGGGCCGATGTCTTGGCCAAGTGTCGGTGGTCCACGCAGCCCGGGAGACGCTCCGAGGGCACCTCCGCCCCGCAGCTCCTCACAGCTCCAAGCGGGAATTTCAGGAATCTACGGCGTCTACAGCTTTCTACCTTCTGGCAGTTCTGCCCTCCGACTCTTCGAAGCACTGCGATGCGACAGCAGTTCTTCGAACTTTCTTACTGCCAGGCCAGCCTATGGCGGGGTGCAGGGCAAACCGGGAACTGCCGCAAGCGCGCTCCATCCACACACGCCGCCCGCTGAGCTACAGAAGGAGCCGACTTCATCCATGGTCCTGAGATGCGTCAGGGGTTTGGCGGTGGTCTAGGTACTGTGCCGACGACTCTCCGCACCGTCAAGCTCATGTTGGCCAAGCTTCAGTGTCGTGGCAGCTGAGAGCTTCTTGAAGCTGTCGGGACTGACGAAGTGGAAGCAGGAATATGGACTTCGACTGCCGACTGTCTTTCCTTTGGAAGCTTACCCGCCTCCACGTGACGCATGCGAGGATGTAGACACCTCCAAGGACCTGCAAGTCGGGTTGATGTCTCGCGAGTCTCGCGATTTGGACATGCCAGTTTTGCAATACTTCAATGCGCCTCTGACATGTCCGTCCGCTTCTCCGGTGGCTTGGTGCATGCCTCGGCTATGAGTCTTAACACATGTGAAACCGTCGAGAAAGAATCAGACTTTGTTTGAAGCTACCTGGGAGTCTGCTTTTCTGCAACATTGGTCCTAACTGCCAGCGACATCAGAAAGACATCGAGGGAACCGGCAAGCCTACGTCGCCTCGCATGGTTTCAGGTCCGTCCCTTCACGGCAACAAGTATCTATGCCTGAACTTAACAGCATTGCTTTCCTCTGCTGTGGCCAAGCATCCTCAGACACGTAGGTGTAAAGGCCCATCTCGGCAGCTGTTCGTGATCTCCAGAACGGAGTTGGATGGGCATGTCTCTTGTCGGCAGCGACCCACCAGTCGCGAAAGTTTTCAGATGCTAGAAGAACCGGATACACTGCATAGACCTTCTGCTTGATCAACTCCGGGTCATTCAACGTGAGACCAACCTCGCGAAATTCTGACATTCTCTGACAGTCGGCACTCTCCTGTGAACATTGAGATGTCGGTTCCAACAGAAAGGATGGGGCTAGGCCTAGGCCTAGATGGCATCAACAATTCGATGGACCCACCTGAAAGCCAACCGAAGCGGTGTCGGAGGCAGCAACGCTTGACAAGCAGGAATAGTTGCCTTGGAACGATCATGGTGATCCGACTGCAGCACAGAGCCCATGCAGCCGAGTCACGTCAGAAATCTTTTCGAACCCACAAGCTCGTGCCAAGGTGCAGCTGCGCGAGTCCATTGGCAAGGGCGTCATGTCGATGGCTCTTGCCGGCGCTTCCAGGGCGATGGACCGACCCGCAGCCGAGGAGATCACGGGCCAGTCGGGGAAGTCCTGACAGCAAAGCCAAGGGCCAAGGCCTTTCGTTCCTGTCTCCTGAGCTTTGCAAAGAGCACATCTCAAGTCACAACGTTGCCCGGCCTGGTGCCAATACCGGGTTGGCATCGGGCTGGTTACCAGCCACTTCGTCCAGAGCGGGAAGACAAGTAAGTACAAGCAAAGCTGGCATATCTGTCAGGGAGCTTTCGGTTCGTAAGCATCAAAGTCAAGGATCTCTGTTTATTACATGAAGTTCGGATGTTCAACAACAAAGTCACAACCTTCATCGTTTTCCTCCGAGCTGCGTAGCAGACATGGCAAACCCGACTGGCAGTGCAGAAGGGTGGACACCTTTCCCATGCATGCAGCTAGGGCCACAATGGCTGGTGTGCAAGGGCAACGCAAGGCCGTGACCCTTAGATTGGCCGGGGCATGTCCCCGCGCGCCTGCAGCCTCGCCTCTGTGACTTCTGACCCCAGGTGTTGGGGTCGTCGTCGTCACTTTCTGACTGGTCAGTGACCGTCTGGTACGAGTCAGTTCCGGAGGCTGTCGACATGGCTTTCAGATCGACTATGACCTCACTCCTAAGCCTTGACTTACGAAATAGCCTAGCCAGAGTCTTGTGCAGCTGTAGACTGGTTACGATGTATAGGTCAATAGCATGTGCTGACAAATATGCCGCATTCCGCCAGACGCATCGTCGCCGGTGAGTTTTGAAGGCATGCTGGCATGTGCTGCAGCTTGAGAACGCATTTTGAGCCAAGCCTCACGTACTGAATCCATTCACCACGAGCGACGGTTACATGAATCGGTGCCGCTGTAAGAAAGAGCAATTGCAAAACCTGCAGTCTACCGAGTCTGCCACTTTCACTGCCAACTTTCGACCACTGCCGCTTCGTCCCGGAACTTGTTCGCAAGCAAGCAATCCGTTGGCTGCTTCGGCTTAGACAGCTCCTATTGAGCTTCCAAGGATCAATTTGCAATCACACACGCAAGGGTCCATCGCATCTGCATTTACATGTTGTTAACACGCCGTGCAGCCGTACCTTGCGCACGACTCAAAACAGAGACACGACAGACACCGCTGTGCCCACAAAAGCAGCATCGGGTGCATAGGACCTGCTTGCCGCTTTGAGGACTCCATAAGGAACAGGTTCGATGCCGCCACTCCAAGCAACTGTAAGTCTGACAATTGGAACGCAAGAGAATATGTGAGCGTTGATCAATATTCCTGT